>BPLR01003321.1:0-36849 GCA_021605095.1 Caerostris extrusa
TATATTATTGCCTTCAGGTGAGCAGAAAATGGAATTGTTTATTAGAAATACTTTTTTCTCCATTTCAGTATTTTTAAAAACACCACATAAAACATTTTTTGTGATCTTATTAATGAAGAAAAATTATAAAAAGGAATAAAATTACTTTAGTAGAACCGGAAGTAAAATCAGAGTTAGCAACATACAGTGTGGAAAAAAAATACCAAATGAAAATTTAGATAATTTCTGCAATTTTTAACTTTAAACAAATTTATTTGAATACTTGCCTTATAAACACATTATTCGTTAGATAAAATTATTTATTGTTATTAAAAATAATATTACTAAATAAATTATAATTATTGATTAATATTATTTAGTTGAATTAAGCCCGATTCGTGCTTAATTCAACTAAATAATATTATTAGTAATATTAATTACCCTTGGTGTGCATTAGGCTGAGATACAATCCGCTGGAGGTTTCGTTATAGACACTGTTTTAAGAAAAAAGAGACTTGATGGTGTTTGTGATGTTCAACCTCTTGCCTCTTTAGTCGGACTACCTGCTGGAAAATTTTCCGGTTTTTCTCCCATATGATATGAAAAGGTGGGGGTAGTTCTCCCTAAAGGTTCTCACGGAAGGCACTGCCCTCCTTCAGCGATACGAAGCCAATTCAGACTTCTATCTACGGGTGCTCCATCATAATAGAAGCTAATTCCCTCTATCCAGGTTTGGTTTGTCACTCTATTGTCATTTTGTAGACCGGGTCCCACGGGTTAAAATGGATTCCGAATCACTAATAAGCAAACCATGTCATCGCCAGGATTCGAACCTGAAGCCTGTGATACCAAAAGGCCTGCGAGCTAGCCAATTGGCCATCAGGTCGCTTCCCTCAATTCAAGAGTAGACAACTCATGGGATGTATGTCCGCACTGCAGGACACAGAGGATTAGACATAACAACACAATTGAATTAAAAGTTATGAATTTCAAAAAATGGTAAAATATCCTGTCTTTTTTTTTTGTGATTTAGAGGAAAAAAATCGCGAACAATACTTTTACTCTAATTGATGCCTATGAATGACCACTTTAATCCTCGCTGTTGATGAGAGCTGAAAATAGATTCTATGGTGATTGCGTTTTTGTCTATAATAGTAGTTTAATGGACAGTTTTCGTCATTTGATTAGCACTTAAAGATATCCCCTGAAGACATTAATCTCAATAATTGCCCTAATAAAGTTAATGACCAATTGCTGACAAGCAGGCACTTGGTGAAAAACTACTTGAATTTTATTATTTATTTTATTAAGAATATACTGCATAAAAACAATCCAAATGTTTATTCAGTCAATAAAATATAATTATAATTCACCGAAATTTATCTTCATTACATTCTTTACAAATTTAAAATTGTAACAATCTTCTAACTTGGCATTGCGCCAACGCTGATGTGTCTACTCTTAAATTGCTAACTTTGGCAGAATATCAAACTGTGACGGTTCAACAGGAGATCATGATATAACAGGAGATCTTCCCGTTATTTGTTCAGTTGATTCTTGTTCGCAAAAAGACATTCTAAGTAATTTATCTTGCGACTCCTTTTGCCAATACAGCAAGAGTTGACTGTTTATAGAGAAATACGGCTATCCAAAATTTTCAATGTTAATTTTTTAATATAACCTTTAAAATGTAAATAATAAATACCTTTTTTTAATATATAAGTATTTTAAATTATTCTGGAACAAATTAACCATTGCTTAATACCATAGTCTTATACAATTAAGTTTCATAGTCATAACATATAAGTTACTGGATTTAATCAAATAATTCATTGTAGTACTTGAACATAGTTTAAATTAAAATTAATTGATGTAAATGCTAATGCTTAGTGTACAAACATATGTTCAGTGCTGAGAATAACACTTCTTATGCTAATGAAGATGCATGGTTAATGTAAGATTTAAAATTATAATAATTGTTTAAAAATAATGCATTAATATAATAAATATTTATTACAGTTAATATTTTAATCACAACATTCCTATTCTTATTTTAATAACCGTAGGAATGGTAAAAACTCATATTTCTTTCAAATATTTTGGCAATTTATATATGTTTAAAAATGTGTTATTACTTACCATAAAAAAAAATCCACTTAATTTTCAATATTCTAAAATATATTCTGTTTTATACTAATCATAAAAATATGCAAATTTATTAAAATTACAAATGCTTTTGTAAATTAATGAATGTTTATAGCTTATTATAATAATTCCTATACATATTACATATTTAACTTTAAAATATATCAACCATTGTATAAAATCTATCAACATTTAAAATATATCAACGTTTTAAAATATATACACCGTACTTTTAATTAAAAAAATATTTTTGTAATTTATAATGCAAAAATAAATACTACAAAGTTAAGAAAAACTCATACATACATTAAAATTGCGTTTAACTTTTATAAAATGAAGTTCCACCAATCGTTAGCTGAAAACTGAGCGAAGAAATCCAATCCTTAAAATAAATTAAAGAAAGGAAAACTAATCTTCAAAAACGTGTTTAAAATCAATGAGATCAATTTTTAAAAATGAATCTTTGCCGTAAGATAAATTTTTACCTCTTTAAAGATTGAAAATTTTATGAAATTATTTTTCTTCCTGCTCTTTTGATCTTGCCCAGTTGCGTAAGGAAAAAAAAAATATGTCTTGAATTCTTTTATCAATTTTTTAAGTAACGCTGGAAGATGATATTATTTTGAAAGTAAAAAAGCACAGATTGAACAAAGAAAAAATATACGTTTTAAATTTAAAAAAAAGCTCAATTTCTCATTGTATGTTAGATAATTTATTGAATATTAGAGGGCTTGTTATTTTAGACAGTCCTAAATAATGTGTTGTATAACACAATCAGAGAAAACTTGGGAAAAAGTATACCATCGTATGATGTTATAGCTATGAGTTTTACTTATGAAGCAGATGTTATTTTTATTCAAAATATTTGCAATGATTATAATTATATTTACTTTTAAACTTTCAATTTACATTTGCCAAAATGACTTTTGCAGAAAAAGCTATTATATCATTGAGATTCTGGGTAGGCTTATTTACTGCTTCTAAAAACACAATAATTTATTTAAAAATAAATTTTTGACTGTAAATTTGTAATTTATTTTTTCATGCTATTGAAAATGAAGCTTATTGTTGTGTGAAAAGAATAAAAGTCGATTATTTAGCAAGGAAAATGACATTTCATTTAAAACTCACTATATTTATTCAAACTTCTAATTAAATTATAGTTTTAAATATAAATTTAAAAAAAAAAGCTTTCATCGCCACCTGCATGTTTAAAGTTTGAAAATTTATATTTTCCTCATTGATCATTTGTCTTTTCTACCATTTATACCCTTCTCAACGTTAATTATCAATAGATTTACATGAATGTAAATTGTATCTTATGTACTTCTGGACGACAAACATTTAAACATTTTTGCCACTTGAAAACATTTAAACACGTATTGCACGAGAAAAGTGAATTGTTATAATTAATTACTGGAGTACAAAAGTTAAATAGTCATAACACTGGCCTGTATATTTAATACTGCTAATATTAGAAAGATACCTGTTGACAATTTAAATATTGCATTTTTTTTTAATCTCATAAGCATTTGATCTTTTTAAAAGTTGTATCAAAATTTCTCTAAAATGGTTCTTCTAATTGAAAAAATCATATTTTATTCTATTTTAAATATAAATTTCATGGTAGATATTTTAAAACTTGTAAAAAAAAATATATGCATAATCAATCAGTAACTCAATAATTTTATGTAGTTTAAAATATGGATAAATCCAAACAATAATTCATTAAATATAAACTTATTCGTTCAAATCCATATTTGGAAATCCAAAATTCAATTAAAGATATTTTGAAATTTATTATGAATATGTTATATTTTTTTTTATTTTACATTATTTAATTTATTTTATTATATATATTTTTATATTTCATATTTTTCTCACATCAGATACTCTTTTACTGGAAAATGTTTTTTTTTTCTGTTAAAAAAATATCTTGTGGAATTTTAAATAAATTATATAAAGGCTTATCAGAATCTTAAAATAAAAAAATTTTTGATAAATGTAATGCCAAGTTATAGAGAGTTTCTAAAATTTCATTCTGCCTAGCACTGTGAAGAAAAGTATATTGTAGTCGGAAATCAATATAGGAGATTGTGATGGGTGCCACTATAACTGCATTCGCAAAACTTTTCGTACATTCCATTTGTGTTAATAAAAGTAACTCTTATATATAGATGATGAAAAGCAACATAATTTTTAAATGCTATGTAAAGGAAAATCTTAAAAAATATATAATTTGATGAAATTTTAATTTAGTTTTTTTAACTTTTTAATTTATATATTTTAAGTCTTCCTACATTTGTAATTACTATTGTTTTTAAAGGATATTTTTCCTCAATGAACTAAAACGTTCAATATTTTCTCATATTTGTATTTGAACTTATTATAACAATTTAATAAGTTCAATTATAATAACAATTTTATACAAAATATTACGAATATTACAAAAATTTGATCATATAATTTTAACATATATTTTTAATAGCATTTAGTTTCTTGGGCGTAAGTTTTTCCATATTTGTAACTACTATTATTTTTAAAGGGTATTTATCTTCAATTAAATGAAAAGTTCAAAATTTTCCCATATTTGTATTTAAATTTATAATTACAATAATAATTTTATACAAAATATTATGAATATTAAAAACATTTGTTCATATACTTTCTTACATACATTTTTAATATCATAATAATACATATACAATATATTGAATTGAATAAAATAAGTTTTTAAATGAATGAAATTTTGTTACGTATTCAAATATTTTCTTCATATAAACTAATAAACATTTCTAAATAATGCTAAAACAATATTTTAAATTTTTATGAAACTCATTTTTAACCAAAAAGGATTATTAAATGTTTGAAAAAAAATTACTAATATAGAAAATGAAAAAAACTAATTAACCATTATTTACGTATTAATGAACTTAAAATTAAACATGCTGTATATGTAGAATTAAGATATTTAGTACATACTTATAAGAATTTAAGATTTAAAAAAAATTCTTTTCATTAAGTTCAGTTTGAAAGACAAGCTTCTTTCTGTTATGTTGTATATTTTCTTAGAAATATTAATAGCCAAAACTTTCAGGCAAATCATCCATCATCTTCATTCAAGATTTTAAAGTTCAGAAGGAAAAAAAGAATCGAAAAGTTTTTTTAATACTGATTTTGATTATAATCAATCAGAAAAATTAAATAAAGTGTCTCAGAAAGTTAGATGTTTCTATTTTAAAAGAACTTAAAAAAAAAAAATTAAATTCAAACATCAAAAAAAATTTTTATTAATATTTTACTCTTCGTTGAATTATTTTTTCGAAATACTTTCTAATTTGTATTTTTAATTATGGGAAAGTTAAAGTAAGATTTTCAAAACTATTTCTGAAATTTTTTTTTAATTTTTAAAAATATTACTTTTTAAGTAAATATGTTCACTTTAATTTTTAATTGATACAAAAAAAAGAAATAAAAAGATAGAGTTTTATATAAAAAAAAAAAAAAGAATTTTTAAGGAAATTAAAATTTATTTTTTAAATATTTATGATGCATTTTTAAAATTTTCTTAAAAAATAACTGCAAATGTACATATAGTTTTTTCAATGTCTAAAAATAAAATACATAATTCATATAGTAATTTTACGTAAGCTTTAATATTCTGTTATAATATAACGTTAAATTAATCGAACAATACGTAACGTTTCTGTAAATATTAAAAATAATATAGTAATGTCGGCTATTTTTAAAAAAATATGTTATAAATAGCAGCTCCACGTCTTAAAATTCTATCAGGGATCGATGTACAATATTTCTTACTTATTAAAAATTAAATATAACAATGTCTTTTCCTGAAATTTAATAATATAAGAACATTATTACGCCAATATATAGTGTAATAGCACCACAATATTTTTTAACACCTTTGAAATAAACCTCATATTGATTTCTTCTTTTAAACTTTTAATATTCATTTTACAATATTACTATACAATAAAGTACAGTATTTTTCTTAACATATTAAAATAAAAGTAATAATGTATATTACTATTTTTTTTATTTATCTTCAATATCTTCTTAACATTTAAGTATAATAATAATAATAACAATAATAACAATCATAATAACACAAATATATAATATTTTTCTTAGCATTTTAAAAATAAATGTAATGATGAATTTTTAAAATCAAATTTACTATTTGTTCATTATTTTAAGATAAAAATGACATGTTGGATTCGTTCAGCTTTAAGATCGTGATTAACAATACAGATTAAAAACCAATACTGGTACCTTACATTTGTATTAATAAATAATTAATAATGAATTATTGAAGTCAAATTTAATTTGTTTTATTATTTACTAATAATAATATTAAAAAAATATGATTTATTATAATTATAATTATTTTATATTAATTTTTTTTATATAATTATTTATATAAATATATTTTAATTAATTAATTATAATTATTTATTATAATTATAATTTATTATTTCATTATCTTAAGATTATTAAAAGACATATTGGGTTTGTTCAGGTTGTGACTAACAATACATATTCAAAAAAAAATAATGATATCCTACATTATTTTAAGATTAAAAATTTGATTTATTAACTAAATAATGAACCAAATTAATTTTTAAAGTCAAATTAATTATTTGTTCATTATCTTAAGATAATGATTTGTTCAGCTTTAAGATCGTCACTAACAATACATATTAAAAACCAATACTGGTATATCTTACCTTTGTATTAATAAATGGAAAGTATTTCTAACTCTTTCTAACCAACGATGAAATCTTATCGAAGTTCTCATTAATTGAATTGGAATTTCTTGGCGAAAAAAAAATAAACAAAAAATCAGATCTCACTCGCCAAAGTGTTACAATAAAACATTCCAAGGCAGGAAATTACGCCAAGAATCAAGGCTCCAACTTCCTTCATGTGAGGTCACGGATAGTTTGGAAAGCTATTGAAGACGATCATGGAATGCAAAAGAATTCACAAAAGCCTACTAAGAGGATAATTTTCGGAAAGTTTATTTCTGCTGGAACTCAAGCAAAAATAAAATAAAGTTTACTCTTCGAAAAATAATGGGAAATCTTTTCTCTTCGCCTTCCAAAAATACCCATTCGAAATCATTCTTCGGCAACGGATTCGTAACCTATCAAAGAGATTTTTTTTTTTGAAAAGGAAAGTGAACTGTTATTGCTGCTATTACTAGGAGAGTGTTTTCTTACAGGCTTATCTCCGGTCTAAGATCAGGGGAGAATAGAAGAAAGTAAGTTTCTTTTGCATTATAAATCAGGTAAAAGCTTAAAATTTATTTAATTTCTTCATTTTAAAGTAATGGCTAGTTAACAGATGTAAAATATTTGTGTGTGTATGTGGATTCAGTAAAGACTGATATTTAAAGAAAAAAAATACTTAAATAGACTTCTTTTTAATTAAAATTATTCAAACTTCAAAGATAAGATAATTAAATGTCAAAGTGACGATTTTTTTAAAGTAGTGCACTTAGGCATTTATTTATTCAACTCTAATAATGCGTAATTATATTGATTCGACCTTCTTTTGTACTAAAAGAAATTAAGAAAGGGTAATGCCTTCTTAGACGGTTTTCAGGGGTAACTATTCCAGAATTATAGGAAAAATCTAATAGAAGAACCCTAAGGCTTTACATTTCATCCAGTATCCAACCCCTGCTACGAGCTAGTTCAATTTAGGTAAAAATGCATCAATATGACAATTCCAGTTACGCCTCAATTTTGGAAACAAATCGTAAAAAAAATGACAACTCCTGATTGATCTCCTAGGAGAAAAAAATTATATTTACATTTGAAATTGATCATTACCAACAATTCTTTTAAAGATGTAATGTTCTACCTTTTCTTTTAGAATATAATTTTATCGTAAAATCCTCTCAACAATTTTTTTTTTCTTTAGTGGCACAGAAATATAATATGCAACTCATGGACTATGAAAAATCTTAATTTAACAAACTTTATAGAGTAAATGAATAATAAATCATTAAAGAAACCATTATCCCTGAAATATTAATTGAGTCCCTTCCATTTTAAACAATAATTTTTTAATACTCCGTAGATTGAACGCTGTCATAATCCAGGTTGAGCACAAAATATTTTCCTCATTATAAAAATTTATTACAAAGTAACAGTTGAATGTGATAATGTAATTTTGGTATCAGTGGACAGTTCATTTTTATTAGTTTTTTGTGCAACAGATTTGAACAGAATTAGAAAATGATTACTTAAATCGCATTTGTTTTTTAATGTTTTAATCTATCATGCCTGTGGAAAAGTGAATAAATACGGCTCTTGTATCTGGAGATCAGAGAATACACGTTTCTGAATAGATATTGAGAGGCAGCTCTAATGTTTAGTACAATCTCAGTTATAACAAGGTTAGTAAGCCCCTTTTCTTCACGGGAGGAAAAAAAACTGAATCTATAAATAAATAATTAAGCAAGCTAATGTTTGCCTAAACTTAATGGGACTATTCAACACTCATCAGTTATAATAATTCCAGCCGTTGGTTAATTATTAATAAGATGAACAAGTCCCTCAGTTCGGGTGTTCAAAGGCGAGAAATTTTCAGGGCTGTGTATTGGAAGGATAGAACAACACTATGCCTTCCTGGTATTACTCCTTTTAATTATTTTTTTCTTTTGGGGCTATATCTAGGATAGAGTTTTCGTCTCACCAATTACTGATGTTGAAAAATTTATCCTAGACTTCAATTTTTCTGTGTGTTGACGTTGATGTTGTGTGTACTATTATAGAAGACATGCTGAAGAATACTTGGCGAGGACAGCTTTGACATTCTCGGAATTTCTAAAGGGGCACATGTAGAAATCTACTGAAGAATGCTGTCTTAGTAAAAATTATAAACATTATAACGTATAGAAACAAAACATATATCTAATTATAGTAGGTTTTTGCACAATAAATTTTTATAATCAGATCGACTTTGTATTTACCCTGCAAATCATAATCACTGTCATAATATATCATGAACGCTGTCATAACAGACCTAAGGTATGCATCATGTATATTTTCATGTTACAAACCATTGTTTATTTTTATACTGTATACTTTTTGTTTAAATCTGGGGATGGTTTGCTTAGGTTTTTATTTTTTCTTTAAATGTTACAGGTTTGTGTAATTTTTTTATTTCATTTCATATTTTCAATATTCAAAAATTCAAAAACAAAGATTCATTTCATATTTCCAATATTCAAAAATCAAAAACAAAATTTCATTTCATATTTTCAATATTCAAAATTTCAAAAACGAAGTTTCATTTCATATTTTTATAGTTTTATTTCATATTTTATTTTTTATATTTATTTTACTTTTGTAATTCTGCAATGAGGAGTTTTTATTTCAATTTAATTTTTATGTTTCTCCCCTCACTCTTTTGATTAGCAGGGTACACAGTCAGCTATACAGCTATACAGTCCTGAGTTTAGGGTTGAGATGTGGAGTTAAGCAAAGTAAAGTCATCTGGTCACATTGTCATCATGATTGTCCAGAGGCTTATCTAAGTAATCCGAAGATAGCACCGTCGTAAAGACTATACATCCCCAGGGTGCCAACAAAGATGGTACAAACCCGATTTGAAATTTTGGAAACGATACTTCGGATGCGAGATTAGCCTCGTCAAACGCATACGTCTAGAAGACGTGCCGTAGGGAATATCAAGCAGTATAGTTGAGAGACAATCTGATACAATCGCTCCTGCCAATTATATTTTCAAATATGTAATTGCAGCCCACCAGGCAAATTTTAGTAAAAGCTTAACTAATTTATTTTCTTTACATAGAAAGGCAAAATTATTTTTCTGGATAGTGGGTTTGAGATCATTATACCACTGATAAGCAGGTACAGCTCTACCACAGTGAATCTTTGAAACGTGCTTCACTATATTCACAACAGTAAAAAGAAGGAAGGAATACTTTTCAGCAGATCTTTTTCATTGGATCGCAATAGAAGTGAACTCTCTGACAGTTTCCAAGCCATGGTGAGGAAATAAAATCGTATCTTAAAAATTGCATTGAAATTTGCATATAGATCGAACTATACAACCAATCGTTCCTGTTCTTATATTTTGCAAATAGCAACAAAGCTGAAATAAGGTACAAATAGATATAGTATTTTGGAACTACTATGTGGTATCTACAATGGGGTGATAAATTAAATTAAATTTGTTAGATGATCAAATTCAAAAATTTACCATGTGCTGTTGAATAGCTATAAAAAACACATTTTTAGCATTCCTTCCTAAAAATATAAGAAAAAATAGTGTTCTACATTCTAAAAATTTTTATACCAAACTATAAAATATTTATTAATATGCAACTAACGTATTCTAATTATGATAAGATAAAAGTAATATATCAACGATGTAAAGAATTTTCTTTTATTATTACAATGTTTATGCAAATACATATATTATCATTTTGTAAGCACTGTAACTAAAATTTTGATGAATTACTTTGGGATATTATATTTATCTTCATTAATATAAATTAAAATTTTAAATGTATTTTATAAAATTACATTAATTAATTGATAAATTTGCAATGAAAACTGTAATTTAAAATAAATTCCACAACTAATATAATATTATTGGAGTAATTGATGATAACTAATGAAAATAATGAGAAATTTCCTGATATATTATCAATTAATTGAATTGTTAGAATGAAAATTTTATCCACCTGGTAGTATAAATGGCTTTATTTCGAAATTACATGATGTAATTAGTAATTGGAATGATATATTAAAAATAACACAGGTATACCGTATATGTATGATGTAAGGGTTAAAAGTGTTAAATAAATCATCACAAGTGATATAGATTTAAATACAGACTATATCATTAATAAACTTCAATTACAGCAGTGTTTTCAACGCCTGCTTTCCCTCCACGTAAACCCCAAAATATGGAATCTTATAATAATTGAAGGAAATAGGCAAATAATATTTCAAGAAAACGAGCTTTGTTGACACAGTCATTTTTCACCCATCAAATTATAAATTGCTTCCTAAGTTTTCAAAAGAGCTCGCCACACGATTTATCGGGTACATATAATTCAAATTAATTGACGGTAAGAGAATTTTCATTAAAAAGGTAGAAAAAAAGTCGTTAAAGAGTATCTTCAGAGTAATTTGATAATATTTTCCAATTCTTTGATACGTTTTTTTTTCTATCTAAGTGAGAGTTATTGACCGGGGTGGCCTGATGAATAGTACATTGGGGTTCTGAGCTCAATGGGAGAGTTGAGTTCGATACCTAAGTTCTTGTAGTCAAAACTATATCACCCGTTAATGAGAATGTCCCGTTTTGAATAGGCATGATAAATAGGTTGGAAATTCCTTTCGCTATACTTGGGAATAAGTGAGTGAATTTCCAAATGTAACTTCTGGTCTGGGTTCCAGATTGTGGTGACAATACATGGATTCAGTACTCAGTATGAGTTCTGTAGTACTAACAGGACATTATTGCATCTGTTTTATACCTGGAATTCTAGTAGTGTAGAACATCATATTAAAAAAGCTGCCTGTGGGTCTATTGGCTAGCACTATGACCATTGATACCACATACTTTAGGTTTTAATACTGATTGTGGCATGGATGTTTATTAGTGGCTTAGAAACCCTCGGTAAACTGTAGGTCCTCGTCTAATTAGTCTAAAGTGTGCGAAGAATAACCGTAGAGTGACAAGCCAAACCCCTTCCCCAAAAAAAATTGGACACTCTTAAAAACTTTCATATTTATCATCGCATCTTCACAAAAGCCGTGCTATTGTAAATGGCTCGAACGCATGTATCTTACGATGAAATGCAATTCATTAACAAAATTAATTAACATAAATAATTAACTCCTAATATTTTCGTTAATTTTCGTAATAATTCTACTTTTGCTTCCAGTCTACTTTTAGGAATAAAAATTAAATAAAAAGTAGCATTGATTTGAACTTAATTTAGAATGATAACAATAAAATGCACATAATAATTGCAGCATTTTATAGTTAATGCACTGCGTAAGGTATTTTTTCAATTCCTTCTATTAGTTCACACTCTCCCTCTTTATATCTTGTTCAAATTTTCAATCGTTAATAAAATACTCTTTATTCATCCACTCAAGTTTAAATATATTTTTAACTTGTAGTGGATGACACTGGATGTTAATACAGTTTTTTCAAATAGTAATCCAGTAATTAAATTTAATTAATTAATTGTATTTTTTTAGATTTAAGTTGCATATATCTACCAATAGATGGCGCCAGATAAACTTAAAACAATGAATGAAAATTATTTATAAAGGACTTTTCTGCAATATAGTGAAAATAAAGTAGGAATTGAGTTTTAAATTTTTTTATATTACTTGTTTATCCTATGCCCGTCTCCGACCTCTCGGTCATTAGTCGACGAGCAGCCCAATACAGTAAAGAACGACAAAAACAATCACTAAAACCATTGACAGTAACAGAAAAAGCAATACAGTTAAGAATAGTAGGGCAAATGATGAGGTGCTCACCAGTCATGGGCATACCATTGTCGCAAAGGGGCAGATATATGTAGTAGCCAGTTCTATTCAATACAGGTGATTCTGTAAGCAGTCATGGCCAATGACAAATCATGCATGACCAATGCCAAAGATGGCTACGCCAACCACTATAGTCAAGGAACTTATTAGGCAAGGAATTTAACTCTTGTTGACTTATTCAATAAGGAATTCTACTTTTTTTCAGAAGCCTTCTCTCTATACAGGTTGAAACAGTTGGATTTTGATAAGGTATTAATTGGAATATTATGCTAATAACTTAAAAGAAAAGCTGTTGTGTTCTTTAAAAATTAATATCGTGCTCAGATATTTTTATTAATTCATTCAACTTACATGGATTTTCACAAAATTACATCATTTTATGCCAAGCCGTACAATATTCTTAAAGATATAAAAATAAAATAAATAAATGTTTTTGATCACCATGACGTTCCCTTAACAAATATAGGTATTTTAATTAACTACTGTGTTAAAAAGGTCACAAATCCTGATCTAGTTACAAGTAATTCTGCAATTCATTTTTACTCTATATTGATGGACTAATAATAATTCTAGAGTTGAAAGTGATCTAATAATATCTATTAGTAGATTCAGTGCAATAAATTATCTTAAACAATAGCGACAGTATAATTCAATAGCGTTTGCAGTCATTTTATATTATTCGAAATATAGGTTTCACATTTCGTTAATGAAAATGTTCGGAGTTCCTCCCATTGTATTGAGTGTTTTTAAGTAGTAAGTCGATAGACTATGCTGCAGTTTACGCAATCCTCTGATTTAGGATGAAAGGAAAGTTCCCTCTTAATTGCGTAAAACCTCGTAATCTCGTAATTGAATACGGCGGACTGCTAACATAACAAGCTTTAAATACTTTAGTTTCTGCAGACCCATAGGATTTAACAATCAGTAGAATTCGATCCTGTTCTTATATTTTATGTTCGGATTATTTTCTACATTTGAAATTAATGAATATAAATTTTTCCTGGAATATATTAATGAAATATTAGTAAAAATAAATTTAATTAAAATAGGTTTTTAAATAAAGTATTATTAAAGTATAGATAAAATAATCAATGATAATTAAATGAATGTAAAATGATTTCTTCAAGGTTTTTACACTCATGTTATTTAAGATATATATATATGCTTTCATGTTTCATTTTATTAGTTAATTAAAAAATTGCCAATTGCCAATTGCCAACTTAACAATTGTTAAAAAATATTTTTATGCTTCAGTATATAAAATCAATAAAATCTTCTGATTCTATTAATGCTTATTTTATTTCTGGTTGAAAAGGTCATATTTTGATTTAAGCGGTGTTTTCTTTAATGATTAATTTCATAATTATTTATTAATAATATCTATTTTACTCACAATTTGTATTATTTTCTACATTTGAAATTAATTAATATAAATTTATTTTTGGAATATAGTAAAATATTATCAAAAATAAATTTAATTAAACTAGGTTTTTAAGTATAAAGTATAATTTAAAAATAGATAAAATAGCCAATAACAATTAAAGGAATGTAAAATGATTTCTTCATTAATATTCTAGCTTTTAGCATTCATATTAATTAATATATATTTTTTCATATTTTATTATAGTTAATTAGAAAGCCAATTGTCAATTTGTCAACTTAGCAATTATTAAAGAAATATTTTCATGTTTCGATACACAAAATCATTAAAATCTTCTGATTCTATTAAACTTATTGCTTATTTTTATTTCTGCTTGAAAAAGCCATATTTTGATTTTAGCGGTGTTTTTCTTTAATGATTTATTTCACAATTATTTATTAATCATTTTCTATTTTACTGACAGTTTGGATTATTTTCTACATTTGAAATTAATGAAAATAAATTTATTTCTGTTATATATTAGTGAAATATTATTAAAACCAAATTTAATTAAAAATGGTTTTTAAATTTAGAGTATACTTTCGATATAGATAAAGTATGAAATAATAATTAAATGAATGTAAAACGATTCCTTCATGCCGTTTACATTCATGTTATTTATGATATATATATATATCATTTTTTTTACAGTTAATTAAAAACTTGCCAATTGCCAACTTGCTAACTTAGCAATTGTTAAAAAAATATTTTCATTTTTCTATATACTAAATCAGTAAAACTCCCTGATTCTATCAAACTCATTGCTTATTTCAATTCCTTCTATTAGCTCACATTCTCCTATATATATCTTGTTCAAATTTTAAATCGTTCATAAAATACGTTTTATTCATCCACTCAAGTTCAAATACATGTTTTTTAACTTCTAGTGGATGGTACTGGATGTTAATAGAGTTTTTTCAGATATTAATTAATTCATGAAGTTTAATGAATTAATTTTAGTTTTTAGATTTAAGTTGCACATATCTTCCAATAGATGGCGCCAGATAAACTTTAAAAAATGAAAGAGAATTATTTATAAAGGATTTTCTGAAATATAGTGAAAAAAAAAAAAAAAAAGTAGAATTGACTTTAAAATTTTTTGTTATATTACTGTTTGTTTAGATAATTTAAAATGATGGCATTCAACATTTTAATGTTAATTATTTAGCGCACCACAGGGGGCTTGCAAAGTTATATCTCAATTTTCAGGTTAACGGTTTAGGTTCAGGTTTTAGGAGAAGGCATCTCCTTTGAAACTTATTTTCACATTCATCTCAAACTTCGCTTCGCACCCATCTCCCCTGCTCCTGCAGCCTAATGAAAGGACTTGTTATCATTACCATTATTATGGTTTATCATACCATCATACCCATTATTATGGTTCCGTTTCACGTCAAACACCCTTAATTTGGAAATATAATGCTTTATACATCAGGGGGCTAATCAGTACATTTTAACATCATAACAGTCTGATTGTTGTTGAGCAACATGAATAAGGAGACAAATTTTTGTATACGCTTTAAGCAAGGTTTGAGTAATTTTGAGAAAATTACGTTTCACTATGTATTTTACTTAATATGTTATTTTTGACCTACTATTCATACATGCTAATACATACGAGATTTGTTTGTTACAAAATTTCCAATTTGAAGATACCCTTTTTTGTTTAAATTGTAGTTAAATGATCCTTTAAACCATTTGATCCTAAATATCACATACATTATCTACTATTCTATTATATTATGTATCACATACATTCTTACTAAATCTGATAAGTGCATGCAATTATAATTTTTCGTATAAATGCAATAATACATACGAATAAAGAGGATTTAAATGAGATGAAATTGACAGCATATTTAAATAACCCATCCTTTCAAATATTTAAAACTTAACATTTTAGTTTTGACATAAGTTGTTGCACCAATAAAAATAAAAATATAAAAGAAATTTTAATCTATCATTAATAAGGTAAAAAAATTCTACATAGAAAAGGTAATGCAATTAAATTTATATATTTTAATATGCATATACAATACATATAATATTCACCTATTATATATATATACAGTCCAGTCACATTAATGTGACCACCACCTACTTTCGACGTCAACGTGAAATAACCAATCATAAAAGGCAGGTGGCAGCACATTGCAGTGGAGTGTATATAAAGAATAATACCACTTAAATACCTTAAACAACACCAACACTTAAAATATATATTGTTTTATACAGTCCAGTCACATTAATGTGACTGGACTGTGTATAAAACAATATATATTTTAAGCTATAAAATTTAACTAAACAATGTTTTAATTAGGTTTGTGTTTCTTATCCTACTTCTAGCCAAACCCACGAGCCCATACGTACTTGATTGAAGGGGAAGGAAGCAGGTGGTCACGTAGGTAGAATCGACTTTGGCTCCGTGATACAGTCATAGGAGACTGGGACCGCTGTGGTTCCGAACCACTACAAACGTCCATGGCACCGCCGGGATTCGAAAAACAATATATATCGGCCATTTAAGTGTGAATATAAAATTACTGACCGCGCTCAATGGGTGCTTGACTAAACATGGTATGTTTTAATTATATATATATATATTTCATTATATATATATATATATATATATATATATATATATATATATATATATATTTCTTATTAATTTTCTTTTTATATATATATATATATATAAGAAAGTTTTGTTTTTAGCATGTATGCAAAACGGATTAATTTTAAGTTACATCGTTATATATTGAAGAGTAATTCTGTTCATGCTATTAAACTCTTTCGCCGCAATTAAACTGTGAGTGTTATTCATATGAATGGCAATTCCACATTGAGACAAATTATTTGAGTTAAACCAGTTATCCCTAAAAGAAACTTAAGGCATAGAATTTGTTGGGTTTATGCTGTTCAAGAGGTTTGCTCAATCCTAAGCAATGAAGTGTTTGACCACAAATGCTCAAAATAAATGTTTCTGTGAAAACAAATGAATTCTGTCCGGAAATAGGATTGTTTGTGCCACCCTAGTATATCACGTCAGTAATTAAGGATGATGATAATAAGAATGAGATTTTTAATTTAAAAGTACTATTTTGACATTTCATGTCACATATTTTCTATAGAAATGCGTTTTAAATATTATTACTAAATGAAATAACCAGCAGAACTATTTGTAAGAAAGTCTAGACTCATTCATTTCAATTGAAAAACATTTCTAAGAAATGTAGTAGTCAATACCTTCACAGACAGGCAGTGGCAGAAATTATTACGTATAAAAATATATTACTGAAAGATAGACCAATCAACCATTGAAAGGTATTTATTCAATTTTTCTGAAATTATTAGGTCATTTTGTTGTCCATATTTAAAAAAAAAGAATAAATGTTATAATATTAGAAAAGTTATTTTTTTAATTAAATACTTTAAAAATTACTTCACTGCTTTCCATTCATCCGCGTTATTTTCTTCCACAATATTAAAGTAAATAAATATAAATAGAAAGTTAGAACAATACAGAAAAATACCGTTGTTATTTTTGAGAATTTCATTTAGCTCACACTCTACCTATACAAATCTTGTTGTCACGTTTAAAAATTTTTATTCTTCACCAAAATTTTAAAACTTGTAGTTGACACTTGAAATAGATTATTTCATTTTTAATTCATTAATTTTAAAAGACAGATATATGAGATAAACTTAAAAAGGTAAAATATTTTACTAGATAGATATATGAGACGGGAAGATGAATTTTTTATAGATAGATTTAGAGGATTAGAAATTATTAAACACCTTTCGAATGTTTATCAAATACAGGGAAAAGTATTTATATGTAAATTATTTGTAACTCGTAGCATTAGCGTTTTTCATTAATGCTATATGATGATGTCATAATGCCATCAACATATCAATAAATACTATATTCATTAAAAAATATATTTCAAACAAATAAAATTTAAGAATACAATATCATACATTTTAAACAATTTATAACTCAAAAGCATTGGTTTAGATGTTTTTATACAGTAATTTAATATAAATAATTAAGCTTTTTAATTTGATTTAAGTCAATACTTCTAAAATCTACCGTCTTTATCCATTGCTAAAGTTGCATCAAAAATGTAATAATTCGATATTTTCTAAAATATTAATTGGTAATCTTCAATAATAAAATTTCCAGGAACTTTGTAAGTTATTGAAAGAAAAGCTTGCCGTATTTGAGTTGTAAAATTTTTAGTAACACAAGATTTGGGGAACTTTGTGTAGAAAATAGAAACTTTCACAGAAGAGGTTGTTTATGTTCTGAAAAAGGAAAAAAAAAAGAATGCGGAAATTTCTTTTGTGAAGTTATCATGAACGAAATTAGCATATGAAAATTTATGTACTGTAAATTTCAACTCAGTTTCTTCTTTAGTTTTGTGGGTAACCAGTTTATTCAAAAAAAAAGGGGAGATATAACTTTTGAAACTTCCACTGAATGAAACATACAAATGAAAAAAAGTCAGAAAAATAACATTAGTTAAAATATGGAGATTAAAATTTCATGTGCTTAATTTTTAACATTGCTTACTTCTTTTGTAAACAATTTTTGAATAAAAATTTAATCATAAACATGATAACATTTTATTTTAACATAAAAAAATATTAATTAATTTTCTGGTAGTCGGTGTTCAATTGAAATAAAATATAAAAATATTATATATTATAATTTCAACTAAAATAAAATATTATAAAAATATGCTTTTTAAATTTCCATTTTTGAATACGAAAATTTCATTTCTTTTATATCCCACCTACTTATATTTTATATAATTTTAGATAGATTTTCCAAAATTTATTAACTTTCATTTATTTAGATTTTTATAATAAAATAATCAAAATTATAACATGCCATTTTGAGAGATGATGGCCTAAAAGATTATATTTGGCAATTAGTTATGTAATTCAATTTGGCTCGATTTCAAATGGTTTCTGGTTAATTTACTTTAATCCTACCATTAAATGGTCTTTAAGCGTTTATTCTAAAGCTCCCCTTACTATATTTGAGGCCAAAAAATATTGTAAATGTTGGTTTATTTAAGAATCTTTATATTTCTTGGAATCGAAAATCCTTATTTATCTAAAAAAAAAAATCTTTAACAAAATCGATGGGACATTATACATTGTTTTAAGAAGGTTAATGATGGGGAATAGATTGATAGATACATAGTTGTTCTGCAGTAGTTTTAATGGTCCGTATAAAGCATAGTATGAAGAAACAAATAGTGGAACTATGAAAAATAAATGGGGGAAAAAATAACGTCATTCAACAATGAAAAAATTAAAAAATATAAAGGACTCATATTAAAAATAGATTTCAAGTACAACACGAGAGATAAGAAAAAAATAAAAGACAAGATCATATTTGACAGCGGTGCAAGATGTCCACTACATGTTTATGCTCCGTAGAAGATTGATGGTATGTTGACACATCATGGCTTATTTTTCTTGTAGCGCCAGTGGAAGCAACATAATTTTATAGGTGACTAGTCACGTAGTGCTAACAATCTTCCAAAAGCGTCTCATGCGTTTTTGGTTGGATTTAAATCTAAGGACATGCGGGATAATTTTATGCAGTTAATATTTCGGTCTCTAACTATCTCTATAGAAAGAGGCGTCCATGAAGATGCCCATCTAAGATTACAGTGCATCTTTCTTGTGTGCCTATCGTGCTTCATGGGAGATTGCAGGGGCCTGTACACCCGAGTATCTAGCGCTCTGGTGCTCGGTATCATAGGTTTCGGGTTCGAGTCCCGGTGGTGCCATGGATGTTTGTAGTAGTTCAGAATCCACTTTAAACTGTAGGTCCCGGTCTATTTAGCCTAAAGTGTGCACAGGATGATCGTAGAGTGACACACCAATCATGGGAGATTGCATGTTTCCTGCTCTCATTTTTGGTATTACTAGTTAGTTTAAACTGGTTCCCATTTATAAAGATAGCTTTAGTTTTTTTCTTAATGCTCCGATCTTGTTCTAGTACTATAAAAAATAAAGATAATCTGTGATATGCAGTTATCAAAGAAAATCAATCGAGACAACTTACTATATTATTCGTGGAATAAAAAGAAACAATCTCTTGATCACGGTAAATTGCAATATCGGAGTTTAATAAAACTGCGGACAAGATGTACGTCATTGAACAATGAAACAATTCAAAAGATTCAAGGACTTTCATAAAAAAATTAAGCACAACAGAACAGAAATGTTTTCGTGATAAATTATATAAAAAATTAATTTACAGTAATATACAAGATCATCCTGCTATAAAGAATTGCACAATATATTTATGCTCAATAAAAGGTTCCAGATACATTCTATATACATCATGGCATATTTTTTTTGTGCTGCCATAAGTATTTGATTGGACAGAAGTCCATGGAATGAAGGTCTAATGTGATGATTATCTACACTCTTTAATAAAGTTTATGAAATGACGTGTATGTTAATGTTAATATGTTATTGTTATTAATGTTATTGTCCATGAATACTTCCATAGGAGTTGTAGATCTAATATATGGATTTCATGCTTCCTGTTTCGTCTTTCGGAATCACTTGTTAGATTAAATTTGTTATCATCTAAAAATAACATTTCACCTCTTTGCTTAGATGTATTGTATTTATTGTCCTAGTATTACTATAAATAAGGATAATTTCAGATGTCATCCATAGCTCATATTGTTCATCGTATAAGAAACCATAGTCTCTAGGTAAAGTTACTGACTCCGTCTTTATCATGTTTGCTGAATGATTATCACTAAAACACTTAGTGATAATCATTCAACAAACATGATACAGTCGGATAAAGTCAAAGATTTTGTCGAATTTTGTGTGCATTACCTATCACACTAGCATTAGCACTATGACATACTTCCGAATTATTTGATTTTATTTCGGGAAAGTTATACAAGTATTTTTTATGACAAGATATGTTAAAGATATCCTATAGAAACAAAAACTTGAGGACGTTCAAATCAACGAACATAGCGGAATAGTTTCCAATGAAACAAATATTCATTGTAGCAATACATCTTTCTCACAAAATCATAATTCTAAGTCATCTTGTATTTATATGTATCATGCTTTACCACAGCTGATTTTTGTTTTGATCTAATCTATCTATTAATTCTACTGTTATAATTTTTTTAATTTCATTTTTAACTTTCTGACATCATACTATGTTTAAAAAGAAATTAACACACATCTACTTTTGGCAAACAAAAATTTTTAAACATTTTGTTTAGTGTGTTTTTTCAACCGTTATTCTCGCATATTAAAGAAGCACAACATTCACTTTTTAATTAATTTCAAGAGGCATTTTTTATTAATTTATTTAAAATTTATGTAAATATGAATCCTTTTATACTATATTTTATTATTCGAGGAAAATCTTTAAACTAATATTTTTGTTTATCGATAGCCTTAAATCAAGTATAGAGGACTATTATATCAATTTAGTTGTGAATATTTAATTGAAAATATTACTACCTTATATCTATAAAACAGATATTTAGGTTAATATAGCAACTGTTCCATAACTTACATGCGACCTTACAGAAAACAGCTACCAACTGTTTCGAAAATGTTTCAAATAAATAAATCAGTAGATATAATATAACGACAAATACATCCGATCCTTTAAAAGTTGCTCTATTGAATGTATTTTAATATTAATTACTTTATTATACACTCTATTATACATTATACACTACACTCTATTATACACTACATCATTTTTAAAGTAGTCCTGTCGAATTTTAAATAAAATTTCAAATATACGAATTGCATTGTGGATCAAATAACAATTTTAGATATTTTCCAATGTAAAATGTTTCTTTAACGTATATGTTATCTGCACTACCTTCAGTCTCAAAAAATAACTTACACCCTAGTGTATCTTTTAAAAATCTGAACGACTATGAATTAAAGGCTGGAAATGTTTTACACATACAAAACATTTCAATACTTGTATACTTATAACATAATTATTTAAACTTTTATTACTACCCTTTGAAATGTTAAATTAATTAAAGTTTGCCTATCAAGTACAAAGATGTGGGTTTCCACCGAATACTAAAATTTCACGTCGAAGAATGCCAGTTAATAGGAAGAGTGAGTAGTAGATGTTTCTGATAGGCTGGATTTCTATTTGGTATCCGTGGAAAATGTCTTAAAAGTTTGATGTGACTCTGCAAATGCCATTCTAGAGGATGCTTGTTAGACTCTGATTCTACCAAAAGTTATATTTACTATGTAACTTATCAATATGTAATATGTAAAATTATTATTAAAAATTTTTAATTTTCTTTGATTTTTAATCTTTATATAAAAAATATCAAAAAAATAGAACATTATTATTTTTAACTATTATTTTATAACAAACACTATTATTTCATAACTAAAACTATTTTTAACTATAATTTTGTAACTAACACTACTATTTTTAATTAATATTTTTAACTATTATTTCGTAACTTATACTATTTTCAACTATTTGTAACTAACACAATTATTTTTAACTATTATTATTACTATTAACAATTTTGTAACTAACACTATTATTTCATGTGATTATTTCATGTGATATATACATGTAATATTTAGTAAATTTAATATTTTTGAAAACGCACCTGCAATATATGCCAAGAGATTTTAGAAAATGACGAATTTATAAATGCATTTCATTCACTGCTACTTGCTATAAAATGACGCCGTTACCTTAGAAGCCAAACTATGTAAATTGGCAACATGGTGTTCCATTACAAAAGTGTCTGGGACTCCATGTCTGTGAAAGCAATTTAAAAGTACAATATTGTTCAAGGAAAATATGCGAGTTTCTTAAATTGCATTTACTGACTTCTGAATTCAGAAATCTCTTAGAAGAATATGGTTTTGGGATGTAATATAGTTTGCGCAGTGCAGAAAAGGTGTGTGAATTCTCAGGTGTGGTTGGGCTTTACATTCTTTGTCTAAGAAAACGTTTTACATTGATACATTTTAAATTTAACCTTAATGAAGATTGTAACAAATATATTTGTATGGATTTGAGCTATTATAATATATATTTCTCTCCTGCTCCTAAGCAAAGTATGTAATAAATATCGAATATATACTTAAAGACACAGTCAACGAAATAAGTATACATTATACAGAACTGATTATACACAATAAACTTATTAAAGAATATGATAAGCTTTAAAATAATATTTCATGTTTACATTTCTAAGTAGACAATATTTTAAAATTAATCTTAAAGAGTTACAAATACTGTAGAAATTAAATAATGACATATTAATACTGTAGAAATTATAATAAAGACATATTAATACTGTAGAAGTTATAATAATGACATATAAATACTGTAGAAATTATAATAATAATAAAGACATCTCTAATTAGTGAGGTTGGTTAATTTTTTTTTTTGGGGGGGCGACTGATGGCCGAGAAACTAGTGCTATGGCGCTCGGTGCCCCAGGTTTCGGGTTTCAGTACCAGTAGTTTCATGCATGTTTGTAGTGGTTTGGAATCCACTTTAAACAGTAGTGTTGTAACTTGTAATTATCCCATTGTGTGTGGGCAGGGTATATTTCCTTTTTTTTTTTGGATGAATCCAGGAAGGGTAGATGACGCTACCTCCCGTTCCCAAAGGTCCAGAGTATGGGTGGTGAAGGCCAAAGGTGAGGTCCAAAGTAAAAACCGGTCGGTTTGGTGGGGTGATAGAAGACTTTTGCGGGCAGAAAGGAAGACCCCGTTTGAGGAAGGAGAGAGATATCTGGAACAGGGCGTCAGCCTGTACACATATTTTTTTTGCTGCGAGAATGGCTAGATGGAGAATCTGAGTCCATCAAATGTTAGCTGCGAGCACCTTTTTTCTAAAGGTTTTGAGGCTACTGGTTTATACCTTACCTACTCAGATATGAGTATTTCGTTTGAGGTATGCGTAATATTGTGATTATTTCTTATAAACATTTTTTATTTATTCAGTTTTAAGTGCCAATGTAAAAATCCTAAATTTAATGTAATTGTATATATTAGTATTCATTAAAAGTAAAAGTAAATTAGTTGTTTGTTTTAGTATTAAATTTAATTGTTTTTTATTAATGTTAAATTATTTGGCCGTCCTGCGAGTATACGCAGACTAACGGCATCATTTCTATGTAGGTTCAAACAAGTAGGTCTCGGTCTCATATGACTGTAGAAAATTGGGCTTATGACTGTTAACCCTGCCCCATAAAAATGAAAACATCTCCTATCTCGTTATCTGCCAGTAGCCAAACGGCATAGGCACACTAAGGGGGATGTTGCGCCGATGATGAAGTTCATTTTTATTTTGTGTAATTATTTAATCATTTGTTTTATTTTTAAATTGATTATATATATGATTTACAAGATCTAGAATAAAAATATCTATTCCTTTCACCATTACGAAAGTTATCATCTATTATAAGCTTATATGATGGATTTTCGGATTGATTTTAGGGGGGGTCACTTTTTGCACACTTTAGGCTAATTAGACAGGGACATACAGTTTAACGTGGATTCCGTACTACTAACAAACATCCGTGTCACAGCCAAGAAATGAATCTGAAGCCTGTGGTACAGAGCTCTAGCCAATTGGCGGTATTTTTTTTTCACTTTTATACTAATGGACAATCCTTTTTATCCTTTAGTGTCGAATACAATTTTGAAAATCATTTTTCGTTTTTAGTTTGCTTCTTAAGATATCATCAAAGGAATTTTTAAATTTCCGTGTTTTTTTATTAAGGAAGACGCAATTGTTTTTGTTATGTCCCCTACTGTCTTTGTCAGAGGTTAATAAACTTTTTGTTTCCTTTTTTCAATTTTTCGCATAAAAATAATGAATTCATAATCGAGTACTTTATGTATGTTTGCTGGTTTGACTTCATAAATATACATTTATTTCTCGATCTCAATATTTGCTTACATTACATCCATTAGCATGTCCCATTTAGTGTCGGTGTATGGAAGCTATAGGGAGAATCGATGTATTCAATATTTGGTTACAATATATCCATAACATGCTCCATTCTTTGTTCAATGGTAGTGCATGTAAGCTAGTGTACGAATTGAGGAAAGTTCAGTTTCCGATGATGGCTTGCGTTACAATCATTGTTCTGAAAAGCGAGATGTTTGGTCCAAACAATTGCTTCAGATCGTAACTAGTTAGAGTTCTCTAGATTACTGGTTCCGAAATTGAGAGTGGAACCAACATCCCAATGGAACCAGGAGCAATAGTAACCTCAGATGTATTTGGGAAACTTTTGATAAGATGTATAAGGAAGTTTTGAATGTATAAAAAATGATAAAAAGATGAGAATAACTGCATTTCCTTCTTCATATTTAATGAAACATAGGTTTAACGTGGTCAAACATTTCTTAAAAATGCTTGACCTGCAAATAGAAAATTGAGATGATTTAAAAATATTGCTGTCAAAAATAAAGCCGATGATCCTTTTTCTCATTAGGATAACTTTTTGAGTAATTTTTAATTCTTATTTTCGCATTATCTTTCTATTATGTTTATTTTCTGCGAGTAATGCAAATGTTACTATGATTGATTAAATAAGAGTTATACTTTCAAACTTCAAAGTAAGGGTTTTACTGTTATAGAATGTAGATATATACATTGATACATAAAATAATACAAATTTCTAATTTAATAATAATAAATATTTCTAATAATGATAAGATAAATATAATAAATATAAAAAAAAAAAATTAAAATTTGAAAAATTAAAATAATTAAATTATTAAAATAAAAATTAATTATGAAATATTATCCTATAATTATTAAATTAAAAATTAAAATAAATATAAATTATAATTAATAATTATTTCTAATTGAATAATAATTTCTGCATTTTCGTTTAAAGAAGCTAGATGAAGTCGAGTATTGTTTTCTGAAAAAGGGCTGTAAGACAAATAAGATTAGAAGCTATATTATTGATTGTCTCTATTAAACAGTTTACATGAATGATATTATAGCCTGATTAACAGATAATCTGTTATGAAACTGCCATATAGCAGAACTGGTAATAACAATGTATAATCTTTAGAATAAATTTATAATAAATCTTGTAAAACTTTTACTATATAAAAGAAATTTTTAATTATTTTATACGAGTAAAATTTAGTTTATCGCTAACAATGTTCGCATTTAAATGTTACAAATTAAATGAGAATTAAGAAGTTTTTAATGATGATGATTGATCATATTTTGTCAGGGAATTAAAAGTTTCTTTAATTGATCATTAAAACTGTTTCTCCAAACTAATTCGAGAAAAATTCTTTAAAATAAAAATAGGAGCAATTTTAACAGGCGACGAATACACACTTTAAAAAACACCTTGATTTTAATGTTTTGCTTAGCTACCAATTGTTTGATTAATTGCTTAAAAATACTCTTCAAAATATTGCAAGTTCTTTTGATTGGCTTTAGAAAACAAATTAAAGTTAGTAAAGATACGTCATTTCTGATCTTGAAAGGTTGCTGATTTCTTTTTCCCTAACAAAACCAAGTATTTCGAAAAATATTAAAGAGAGTTTACATACTATAAAATACTTTAAATAAATTTATCTCTAAAAAAATATTATATTTATCGTAACTTCAAGTGAAATAAAAAGTATTTAAAATAATATTGTTTTTTTAAATCCTTTGATTTTAAAAATCTTTTTCTGCCTCCAATAGCTTATAGGAAGTCCGAGGTTCAAATTCAAGGGTGGAGGATGTTGCAGTTACTCTTTTCCAGAATTGAGACAACTTGATGAAAATTGTGGCAGCTTGTGTAAGCTGATAGCTTTGACATTTAGGCTATCTATGGTAATTTTGAGAATTTTCTAACATTAGACAAAAAAATATGGATATTTTACCATTATTTTCAGAAATTAAAATAGCTTTCATAATTGCAAATAAAATTAGAAAGTCTTCAAAAGTCTTTCAAAAAGGCAAAATCTTTCCATCACTGCCCGTTGGTGCACTGCTCGTAACATATTTAACTATAGGACCACCGATGTAAAAAAAATCTAAATTTTAATTTTTTATAATCTGGTAGAAAGTGCTCTAAATTTCCAGACAAAGCAAGTTTGGTCCAAAAACTCGAGAAAAAGTCTGAATCAGAATCTTTCTTGTTTTCATTGGTGATGGATGAAATAGGCAACAATTTTCTTCCATTGAGTTTCAAGAAGATCCAGATCACACTCTTGTAGATGGATGGAGCAATTTAAGTATAGTGTAGCACGCTGTGAGGGTAAAGCTAAATATACTACTTCTCTGTCATTCTGATGACGAATGACCATGCCCATCATTCAAAATTAACATGTTTCATCCTCATGTAAAATTACATTTTTTATAATTCTCAAGCAGTTATGAGCAAATTTTAATATGTAATGTATTATAATTAAACCTTACCTGGGATCTGAGATTGAATACCAAAATTAAATCAACCCTGAGATCCGAAAGAGAATTATTGCGGCCAATCTCTGCCTATTTGGTCTTAGAAGCCAATTAAGATCCCACCTGATTAAAAGAAGAACTAAAATTTTACTGTATAAAACTCTCATAAGACCAGTATTAACATATGCATCTGAAACATGGGCAATAACAGCAAAGAGAAGAGTAAATGTTGGCAATCTTTGAAAGAAAAGTGCTACGAACTATTTTTGCACACTCTTGTGGTATCAATGACAATGGAAATTGGTGTAGAAGATATAATTTTGAACTTTACAAACTTTTAGAGATATTGACATTCTAAAATTTGTTAAACTGAACAGAATGAGCTGGGGCGGTCATCTCATGCGAATAGAAAATGAAGAGAAAATGTTGAAGAGCTTCTTTGAAGGTTTTCAATGTGACTCCTTTTGGACAACGACCAAGAACAAAACCGAAAAATAGATGGGTCGACTGTTTAGAATCTGATTTTAATGTTATTAAGATAAAAAACTGGAGGTCCATGGCCAAGAGGAGAACAGCCTGGCTGGATCCTTTAAAGAAGGCCAAGGCCCACAACGGGCTGTCGAGCCAGTTATGATGATGATTACAATTAAAAGAAACATTGTATTATAATAATTGTCATAATGCATTTTAATTAGTGCAATGAATTATAATTAAATACCTAGAGAAAATATTTTATTACATCTAGGCTACATGTGCTCATTAGTAAATGAAAAAACCCTCAGACCCACAAAAGTGTTAAAATATTTATTATGGTAAAAATATTTAAGTTTATCAACGTTTCCTATGTGTCAAGCAATATCTTTTGAGAGGCTTTTCAGGTGCAACATTGTATAATTATCATACCGCATTATAAAATTTAAAAGTCAAGGAAACTCTAGAAAAAAAATCTGATTGACAGTCTAAAAAAACTCTATAATACAATTCTAATGATCGTATTTTATTTCAATGTAGGGAATATAATGCAAGCTAAAAAAAGTCAAATCTGTCATTCTATTGAACTCAGTCTAGAGCATAATACCTCTGAGCATGACTGGAATTAAAGAGTGGAATACATTTAATTAAAAAAAGTGTTTGTATGTACTTAACAAACATTCCAAATTGTATTTTATGTTTATCCCAAGTTATAATATTGGATCATTTAAAAAACCACTACCAATTTTGCAACATTTGTTTATTAACTAAGTTTCAATGAGAAAAGGAGGAATTTATGTTGAATTTCAAGGTTAAATTTGAGAATCTTCATATCAATGAACAATGATAATGTGCTTGAATAATTCCATCCTGATGTGAAGGTTTATAATTTAGACACAGTGTGCCCAACATTTCTGTAATGCAGCTTTCTATCAATCTAAAATTAGCATTAGAATCACTTATATAAACCAATTCTGAGATGCTACGAAACTACAAACTGTCTTGTGAATACCCTCAGAATGCTAGGTCACGGTTAACAATTTAGACAGTTAATACACTTTAATAACGACAGTTTTGAAATTAGAACATAAATAAAATTTGGACACTACAAATAAATTGCAATCTCCTAATTTGAGATTGATATTATATTCCTAGGTCAATGATTTCAAAGTGGACTCTGTTTGGTGATCTTCTAGGGTATCATGGCTGTTTGAAATTTTTGGCTATTTGCAATTGTTGAAAAGTTTTTTTTTATCTTGGTGAAATTTTCTTTCTAAACGATACCGATTATTTTTTGGATGTTATACTATTTTAATTATATACCTATGTAATAAAATTTTTAAATGATTAATTTAATTACTATAGTATTGCCATTTTAACAGTTGAACTAATGCTAAGATAGTAAATCTATAATAAAAATTCTTATTTACTAGAAATGGAATAATCCTATTGCGATTTTTGCAATAGCTTTAAAAAGTGCTGGTTTCTTTTGTTATCGCCTATGAGAGTTAGATGGCTTTTTTATAATATTGATATCGAAAATAAAAGAAAAAAAAAGAAATCCCGAAACAGATAAGACTTGATAAATGAAATGCGAGTTGTAAACGAAAACAAACGTTACAAAAGAATTGGTTCAGACGTAGGAGATGCTTCCATCCCACTGTAAGGAATAACGACTTGTTTTCTTGATACTGATAATTAGCTTTTGGTCCAATCATCTTGAATTTTTTGTGGTGAATAAGAAATTCAAATTTAATAGTTGTGTAGCTCCAAGAACAATAGTTTGGTGTTAATTTAACTATATATCAAGATTTTGGTACAGTTCCAAGATGGCATTAAGGCTACATGAGTTTTCCCTCAAATCTATATTTTCATTAATATATTTAATAAACGCTCAAAATAAAATGATTATTTTATGTTAAATTAAAAATATAATGGGATAATATATATTATTATTAAGATAATGTGTTATGTTCATGTTATCGAGATTATCATTCAAAAGACTTGTTTTATATTAATTTTGATACACAAATTGATTTTTGCAAGTTAAACTAATTTTCTGAAATTTATATTTTTACAACATAATAATAAAAGATAATATTAAACACATAAATATAAGTTTCATAAAGAAATCAATTTAGGATATTAAACAATAATTTTTATTTCTTTATATTTTACATATGATTAGCTCATTATTGTTAATAGCAATTATTTATTTTAACTAAACATAAAGTTGTAAACTTGTTAAAAAATTAAAAATATTATTTGGAAAAAAGTACACAATGAATAACCAAACTCAAATTTATTAATATATCATTTTAAGATGTTCAAACATTTTCTGAAATCAAATGAAATTACTTTGAGGAAGTTGCCTCATGCTCGTAAATAAATGGATCAGATGTCATAAAGAAAGTTATCTTTTTATTGCATTTCTCCGCAGAAAATTATTCATGGTATTTTTTTTTTAAATCCTTAAGCATTGCCTTTTTGAATCTCTTCTAAAAGTTGTCCAATGCGAATAACATTTCCACTTCATGTGTTGACAATTTGGGAATCATATATCAGCTTTAATCATGTCTTGTCAGTAGTTAACGCGGGATTTTTGAATCTATCAGGGCAATTGTCATTGCTGATTATGTAATAGTACAGCTAGTAAACTTTTCCAAAAGCACTTAAAACCATTTACGCTGGAAAACACAATCCAGAAGTTGAAGTTTTCATTAAATTTTTGCTTTAAATCATAGGTTGTGATCAGAATTATCTTCAAAGGACGTCCTTGGACAATCCTTTATAAGGCAAAAGTTTGTTCGTAATACATAAATAAAATAGTTAATTCTTACACCTTAACAATAATCCCATTTATTTTGCATAAAAAAAAGGCAATTTTTTACTAAGGGGTTTTTCCAATGGAATTTATTATAGAAATTATTTTATCGTAAATTTTTGATGTCCTGACTGTTGCACTATGTCATAAAAAATCCTTCCAACTCATTTAACTCTCTCGTATCAAAATCGAAAGGAGATAACGAGTTTTAAAAGCATTATGAAAATGTGAAACTAACGAAGAACTATGTGAAATTTAAAAAAATGGATACCAATATAAAACTGATTAAATTTGATAAAGAAGCAGATATTTTATTCCATAACTAAATATTATAGATAATGTAAAATTTTTCGGGAGGAAATGAGAGCAAATTATTTCTTTTTCTCCATTTTTAAAAACACAAATGAGAATTTTGAAAAAAAAAATCACCATATTAAATCGCTACTAATTTATCATAATTTAATAAAATAAAAATAAATACTATATAAATTTTTATAAGATATAAATCTTTACCATATAAATTTTTCATGGATCTTTCGAATCCATGAAAAACATTATTTTCAATAAAATTCTTTAAAGTTGAATTGAAAAGCTGAGTTGAATACCAAATTAGAAGCGTTTTCTGATAAGCACACGTGTGGACTAACAAATTTGTTGATTTTTGTCTATCTACGACAAGGAATCTATTTTATTTATTTTCAAGATATTCCTATCTTCAGAAAACCTTTAACCCAATGAGAGGTGAAGAAATTTATAGCACTTAAAGAAATAAATTTAAAAAAAACAAACTCCATTTTGTCATGTTTTCAAGTATTTTGCCCCACTGTGCATGCTATTGAAATTTGAATTTAAATTTGATGACTTTGTATTGTTTAAAAACATTTCATGAACTTTAACATGTATGTTAATTCAGTTAATATTAATTTTAAAATTGGTCACACAGCCATAAGGTTCTTAACGAAATTACAAAGAAAGTTAACCTACAAAAGTTTGAAAACTACTACTAAAAATACCATTAACACTATTGAAATTTTGCATTTTAAATTTGATGACTATTTTTGATGATTTTCTATTTTTTTTAAATATTTCATTCACATTAACATGTATGTTAATCCAGTTAATATTAATTTTAAAAAAGATTCTCAGCCATAAGTTTTTAACGGAATTACCACGAAAGTTAACCTACAAAAGTTTGAAAACTACTATTGAAAATACCACAACCACTATTGAAATTTGCATTTAAATTTGATGACTTTCTATTGTTTAAAAATATTTCATTAACATTAACATTTATGTTAATTCAGTTAATATTAATTTTAAAAAAGGCCCCTCAGCTATAAGTGTTTAAACGAAAAGCTACGTTAACGCTATAAGTGTTTTTAAAAAGTTTACCTTCAAAAATTTGAAAAACACTACCGAAACTACCACTATCACTATTGAAATTTGAATTTAAATTTGATAATTTTTCTATTATTTAAAAATATTTCATTAACATTAAAATGTATGTTAATTCAGTTAATATTAATTTTAAATCCCTGAGCTATTAAAATTTTTTTTTAACGAAATCACCACTCAATTTACACTCAAAAGTTTGAAAACCACTACTCAAAGTATTTAAACCAACTTAATAATTAAGAGGCTTTAAATAAAGTAACGCAAATTCTTCCAACAATTAAAAATAATTTGATAATAACAATACAAATTCTATAAAAATATTATGTAGGCTGTTGCAGGACAATTGTAACGAAAGAAATAACATATCATTTGCAGAAATATTATTAGAATCATTAGTTAAGTAATCTGAAATACGTCATTTCTTACTTATGGTGAAGCTATTAAATCGTGTAGGTGGGAAAGCTGCAGAATGAGAAATTATGGAACTTATTGTTTAAAAGTAATATAAAAATCTGTTTTTTAAATGAAGTTTCCATCTTTAAAAAGTTAATACAAGTAAAATTAACTGCTATTTGTAGATTATTTTTTAACAATTCAATAAAGACTAATTAAGATTAAAGACTAATTAATAAAAATAATAATTTAATTTATTTTTAGATTTTACTTATTGCTATAATCAAAGTATGCAAAATAATTTATGCATAAGAAGATTAAAGTTTTTTAACACCTTGATAGTTATATATATTTTTACAATGACCTAAATTAATTAATTAAAACATCATTTTTCAAAATAAAAACATTGCTATATAAGAACTTGTAATAATGTTTTATTGCAAAAACAACAAAACATTCTTTTATTAAAAAAAAAAATTAAACATTATTAAAATAAATGGAAAGTAAGATTTAATAATTGATGAATTTTTAGAAAATTAAATTGTTATAAAATTAAAAAATTAACTAAATCCGTAGAGATTTTAACTATTATTTCAAAAAATGCTTAATAATAATTCATAGATTTAAAAAAAACATTTTTCAAATGCTATTTGAACTGATGTATACTTTAGAAACAATAATTAAATATAAAGTAATTTCTAATTAAGTAAAAAGAAAATGTTTCTATTATTTATTACTCCCATATGAATATGAAAATAACATTTAACACATAGATAAATACTGTTTTAAATCAATACTCAGACAAAATCTCATTTAATATAGAGAAAACTTTTCTCATAAAAATTTAAAATATTCATACTTGAAAAACATTATTTCTTGTTTTGATAAATTCAATTCAATACCATTAGAATAATGCCGTTTCTTTTAAAAACAAATTGTGTAATATAACTTTAAAGAAAAATGATAGAAACATCAACTATTTATCTATTGTAACAATTTAAAATGGAAACAAATTTTTCTATTGAAAGTATGGAAAAAAATATATAAATGCAAAATATTATTTCATGACATAAAAATCAAAAATACAGAATAAATAAAGATAAGAATGAACTGTGATCAAAATAAAGGTGAATACGTTACATTCAACCAAGAAATCATCAAATAGGTTGATAAAAATATTTAATTTAATGTTAGTTTTTTGTAAAGAATATGTATCCTCAGAATGGCAAAAAATACGGATAAGTATTTTCCTTTCATCTCGTTAAAGTTTTAAACTCAGTCAAATGCATCTAGCGATATACATTCTTATGAAATATATTTTATGAAAAAAATATATTCAGTTTTTCAGGTTCACTAGGAGAAATTCTATAGAAATATTTTTTTTTAAGAAAGAGCTAAAATAAAGTTAAGATATTTGTTAAAAGTTAAATATTTTACCATTAAATACTTTAAAACTTTGTATTAAGAAATAAAATATGATTCTTTGTAATAGAAGTATGTTGATTTTTATAAAAATTTTTTCAAAATGTTTGATTTGTCTTTGTCCAAAAATTATACTTTTTAAATATTTATTGCAATTTGTACAGGGGCAATTAAAAAGTTATCGAAAAAATATGTTTGGTTCAAACAGTATATTTGCAGATTAAATTTAATTAAAATGCATTTGAATATTTGAATATTCAAATTTATATTAATATGCAAAATAAGTACTGTATAAAAGTTATTGATTTAAAAATGCAATGCTGCTTTCAATTTTTTATCAGATTCATATGAAAAAAGAGACAAGGTGTTGAGAGACAAGAGTCAAGAGATAAGAGACAGTGTCATGAATACTTGTAACTATAGCTTGGAAAATCTGTTACTATAAATGTTAATATATAAATATAATTGTCAAATATTTTGCCATTAGCCACATTAAAACATTATATTAAGCATTATAAGTGACTCATTTATATTAGAATACGTTAAATCTTATAATTTTATTTTTAAAATGTTTGATTTAAAATGTGTCTAAAACTTATGCTTTTAACTATTTATTGTAATTTAGTATAAGGTATTTTAACAGATAGTTACGAAAGTATAACGCGATAAAACTTTCATGGCTTATAGAGTGCAGTTTGTAAATTAATATTCATCGTGGTACAGAATTTTGTCTGACACAAAAAAAAATTAATCCAAATTCTTGACAATATACGGTGCCATTAAAGATAATTCCATAAAAGATATATGTGAATATCGCTCATTAAATTCCAAAATTTGAATATTTGAATATTTAAATGCATTTTAATGTGCAAAAATAAAATACGGTACATGAAGTTATTAGATTTAAAAATGCATAATTGCCGATCAATTTCTTAAGAATAAGAGATAGTACATCATAGGAAACAAGGCAATCTTTGCAATTATAGTTTTTGATAGTCTTACTATTGACGTTACAAAAGTATCCATATAAATTTCAACATTTACGACAACTTCTGCCAGACGATGAATAAGCGCAACATTTGCGTCGTAGAAAGATTGTGCACCATTGTTAAACATTTTATTGAAAGATCAGAAAAAGTATCGTTAAATGTGGAGTTAATTCTCAAAATTGATTGCATTTGAATTACCAGCAACTCTTACGAATACGCTGAAATATAATTGCAGCCAGAAAAGTTACTGTGTGTGGTGGATTTGTCATTGTTTGTGAAGGTCGTCTTAGCTTCGATGAATCATTTGTGCCCTGAGCATAAAAAGCTTGCCCTACATGGAAGCAATGAATAAGACATGACTATTTTCATGCCCTATGGAGCTCCAACTCATACTGATATCAAGTGATGCATTAACTACAGTCAATTTTTGACACTGAACAATTTTTTAGAAGGTATAGCAGGCGTGAATGGTATTAAAGATCACCATATCTTATTTCCAATAATTTCTCGTTGTGAGTTTATCTCAAAAAGGTTTATAGAAGAAATCCATCGTTCTTACTATCAGGAAAGAACGCCATAGTCAACAGGTAGCAGTCATTCCCATTGATATGCTATTCTCTATTGCATAGTGCATAATACCGAATATCTATTTAGCATAGCAGTAATTTACCGTGAAGCATATTTTAATTTATTTGAGTAATAATTAAGTGCTGCTGCAGATATTTTCTATATCGATATTAATCTAGCATAAAGAACTCGAAAAGTTCAAAAATCGCATACAAGTATTTTTAAAGTAAACATAATAAATATAATCCAAGTTCGCTAACTGCACTCAATATTGGAATGATGATGATGCAAACACCTTCACTTTTTTTCGTCCTCCATAAGAGCAGGAGCACCCTCTATAATCAGGATTTGAACTATTTTCTCATCACACAAAAATTGCATTTTAAGAGAATATTAATTTCTAATTTATATGAATCTCAGATAAGTTTTTTTTTGCACTTTGTATATCCAGTTATTTATAAGTACATCTAATAAGTCAAGTACGCGCACACACACATGTATATATATAAAGAGAGAGAGAGAGGAGGTTGTTAGTTTGTTAGATATTTATATATATCATATGGCTTTCCTCATTTATTACGTAAACCAATTGTATACGAGTGTCCCATTTTGAAAATATTGTCACAATATGAAACAATTATCAACTGCAAAAAAGAATTTATGATAAGTTTAAAACATTATATAATATATAATTCATTAGAAATATAGAATGAATAAACATGTTTAGAATTATCATCTTATAAACAAGAATAATATTAATATTTAAGAGAAAAATTGTATATTATCAATAATTTTAAAATCTCTTATTCAAATCTCCTATTCTTTCTAAAATCCATACTACATTCTATAAAAAAACGCGAAGTTCATTTAAAAAATCATCAGCCTATGGTAAGCAGAAATTTTATTGGATGACTTGGCTATACACACCAAAATTTCACAAAAACGATACAAGTGTGGAAATAATTAAACACAATTAAAACAAAAAATATGATCACAAAATATATCGTCATGAGGATAATTTTATATTTAGTATAGCAGTGGTGAACTGCGAAATTTATTTTCAATTATGTGAATAACAATGAAGCACTGCTGTAGATGTTTTTAAATTTCAACATAAAACCAGTACCAGAATTTAAAGAGTTAAAACAATCGCTTGAAATATTCTTCTCTAGAATATAACATTGACTCTGAGTCATTAATATTTTATGAAC
>BPLR01003322.1:0-27834 GCA_021605095.1 Caerostris extrusa
GTTACGTATTGCTTCGTTTCACATTTCAAGACAGGGGATGCTTTTTAAGGGGCACACGGTAGTCAAATAACGTTATACAAAGGTCATATATACGAGACCTACGGTTTAAACCATTATTAACACCAGAACCAAACCACTACAAACTTTTGGTCGATATATATATATAATGGAAAATTATATAGATAATAAATTGTTGAAATATTTTTGTTTATTCTGATACATCAAATGAATTGATAAGTGCTTATTAAGTACGTTGTAACTGGCACTTTGTATCGGAAATGAACGAGTAAATAAAATAATCGATACGATATTGTATATAAAAAAAAAAAGATGCCATTATGATAGTCAGGACAAAAAAATCATATTTATTTTCTTTTAATTGGGCATTTTCGACGGATACACAAAAAACAAAACCCCTCAAGTTAAATTTAACATACCTAATTACCATCATGTAAATTTCATTGTTGTCAACCATGCAGAATTTTTTTTCTTACTTTAAAGTTTAACTACTGTCTAATTAAGATCAAAGATAATGAAGATTAAGGTTATGAAATTAAACTTTCAGCGTGTAATTAATTAATGTCGTACAATTAAATGCAAATTTTTCCTAAATTTTTTATTTTGTATCCCTATTTTTAACAATATCTTGAAGAATTTTACCAAAATTATAATATTTTTACATCACTTCATATAATAAAAGAAGTTTCTGCCATATTAATTAAAATTCTTTACACACCCACACACAGTTTGCAGAATATTTCTGAATATCGAAGGCGTAAGTATTGCACTAATTTGAATATGATGGAGGATAATATTTATTATTTATTTACTATTTAAATTTTTGAACAACTTCAAACCCTCATTTACCTGCCATACAGTAGAAAACCCGTAAAAACCTCTCACCCGAGCCATTACATTTTTATGCTGTGATTTTGGTTTGTGCGTTGTACGGTCATTTTGTGCACACTTTAGATAATTAGACCGGGACCACAGTTTAACGTGTATTCCGAAATCATGACACCACCAGACTTGAATCTGAAGCCTGTGGTACCAATAGCTTTCAGAGCTAGCCAGTTGGCCATCAGGGCAATTTTTACAGTGAGAGGCGAATATATACGTCTCAATCGCCATCGAGTCTTCTTGTTGTGGAAATGGGCCCCAAATGCCCAGTGTAAGCACTTGGTTCCGCAGATTTCGTGTTCGAAACCCAGCTGTGTCATTCCTGTTGTAGTGGTTCAGGAATCCACTTTGCCGTAGATCCTTGTCTCATATGACTGTAAAGCGTCATAGAACGCAAAGTCAGACTTCCTCACCTCACCCTCAAACTGTATAGGCGCAACTCAGCTCTGTGCAACGATGGGTGTGGTGTGGTGTGGTGTGGTGGTGTAGTAGCAGGTAGTTGTTGGGGAAAGACAGCAATGCCACCAACGGATTCTATCTTTGCACCCTCTCTGTGCATTTAGACCACGAGTAAGTTTTTTTTAACAAATTAATAGCGTAATTAAAACAGACAGGCCTAAATGGCGAGTAATTAGCGCCCTGGCACTCAGTGCCACATATCCCGCTGTGTTTCGCGGCTCGCGGTGCCATGAGTAACTATATGGTTCGAATGCACCCCCTTAAGCAGTAGGTCCCGGTCTCATATCAACCTGACTTCTACCAACGAGGGCTCCATCACAACAGAAGCTGCCTCCTTCTTCAATCATGAGTCCCTATGGGCTCATGGGGCTTGGTCTAGATGACTGCACAAGTGGTATAAATAACAACAACATAGACAGAATATCTCTAACTCACACACATCACACAGAAGCTTCCCTAAACCATGAGTCCATACGGGTTCGTAGGCTTTATTCAGCATCTACCACTTCCTGAATAAGAAATAAGAAGAAATAACAAACAAACAAAAAACAATATAAAAACAAATTCATGATTCTTTTTTAATTATGTTGTTGTTGTTGTTGTTGTTCTAATGCAGCTGACAATACAGAGACAGTTAATCTTTATGTCATAAGCAATGGCTGAACCTCTGTTACTCCTTTAGCACTATCCAGGGGGCACATGATTCGAATATGCTACGGACACGAGTAAAACTACTCCCAAAACCAATTATAATACAAATTAAAAATATTATTTTATGATACAGTTTTTTAATGCCAATAAACGAGAAGTAAATTAACAAAGAATTAAAAAAAAGTTAAACCTCCTTGATCAAAAACTATAATGAATCCTTCTGTGCTTTAACGATCCCAAACGTATGCCACCTTCTGTCCAACAAGACCTGAAAACCCAATACCGCAAGCTGCCTGAGAGCCAAACAGGTGCCATGGGTAAAGAGAGGGCAGCGATTAAGTGGCAGATTGAAATGATTATGGGAGGCATTTGAACAAGTCAACAATTTCCTGAAATCGTTTGGCGAGCATTGTCTTCGAGGGCATGCAAATGTCCCCCCGTTTATAACCGTTTCACGAATGGTTTAAGAACTTAAAGAGTCATTTGCGGCGGGCATTTAGCATTTTCTGTTCCACTTGCTCGGATTCATGTGGGCTCCCTGTTTTTATCGTTTGCGCCGCCTGCGCTTATGAGCTAGGAAAAGCTGTGTCGGCCATCTTTTGGTCATATTTAAGACAACGTTAAAATTAGTGTTTCGGTTACTCCTGTTTACCCATAAAAATTATGGGTATTGTTCGAGAGCGGGTAGTCCGCTTGTAAAGTCGTTCACCACTTTCAAAGTTTTTTATTGGTTAATTTCTTTTAAACTTTCTTCACGAGCTGTTCTTATTGGTTTATTAAATTTTGTTCATGTGATTCTTTATTAAATTTCTGTCAGGTGTGATTTTTTATTAAATTTCTCTCACGTGATTTTTTTATTAAATTTCTCATGTGATTTTTTGTTAAATTTCTCTCATGTGATTTTTTTTTATTAAATTCTTTCACTTGATTTTTTATTAAATTTCTCTTCCCAGATTTTTTATTAAATCTTTCGCTTGATTTTTTATTAAATTTCTCTCCTGTGATTTTTTATTAAATTTCTCTCCTCCTGTGATTTTTTATTAAATTTTTTCCCTTGATTTTTACAATTCTTTTCACTTGATTTTTATTAAATTCTTTTCACTTATTTTTTATTAAATTCTTTTTTACTTGATTTTTTATTAAATTCTTTCACTTGATTTTTTTTTTTATTAAATTTCTTTCAAATTTTTTTTTTGTTAAATTTCTTTAATTTTTTATTAAATTTCTTTCTCAATGACATGTTTTTTTAAAAAGTCGTTTGAATTCTAAAAGTTTAAAATTAATTCTCTACAAAAATTTTTCACGCGTTTATTTATATGTGTTAAATGTCTTTCACGAGCTATTTTTAGTGTTTTATTTAAATTTCTTTCACGAGCAAATAATTAAATAAAGCAAAATGTTTCTAATAGACCGTCTTATGGAAGTAAAGACAATTTTTATTAGTGGAAATGAAATATTTCGTGATAAAGAAAATTGTTTGGCATTCAATAATTTCTTTTAATTTTTTTAAGATGTGTCATGAGTTTGTCATAAGATTTATTTTCATGTGTTTTGCTCTTACATTATATTCGAAATTTTATGGTAACCTGTATATCGGAAATTTTTATTATATATACATTCTTATTTTAAACTTTTAAAAATATAATATTTATTTTACGAGCTTTTTATGCATGATATTTATTTTAAATTTCTTTCACGAGCTTTTTTTACATGATATTTATTTAATTTTATTTCAGGAACGGATAATTAAATAATGGGAAATTGTTGTAAAAATATCGTCTGATGAATGCAGAGACAATTTTATTTCAAACTGAAAACGATATTTTTCGAGAAAAGAAAATCGTTTGGTATTCCACAACTATTTTTTAAAAATTGCTATCATGCGTTTTGTTCTTGCATTAATTTCTAAATGTTTTGATAACCTGTACGTCGGACCAGCCTTATATATATATATATATATATATATATATTTATTTATTTGAGGCCATTTTAATCATATATTTATTTATTTAAATTTCTTTCACGAGCTAATAATTGTGTAATTAAACAAGTAAATAAGTATAATTGATTTAAAAAATTGTCTACTGAAAGCCAAGTCAAGTGTAATTTAAAATTAATTTCAATCTTAAAAGTTAGTCATAAATTGATATCTATTTGAAGAGCCTAAAACCATTTAATATTCGATTTAATAATAGTTAAATTATATTTTCCAAATGATTTGAAAATACAAATCATTTCAAAATAAAAACATTTAATAAACAAACTAAATAACATTTCGACAGAAAAATCTTGTAAAATATATATTTTTAATCGAGATATATATAAAAATCTAAATATATAATATTAAGATCAAAATTATAGATATTAAAATGTGAATATATAATAGATATAAATATATACTATAGATATAAAATATATATTAAGATCTTTACTAACATTTACCAAATATGTGTTACCTTTTATAACGATTTAAAATTTAAATTTCGTGAGCAAATGTAAAATCCTATATGCCCTTTCTATAAATGTAAAACTTGAAGTCACTTACCAAACGGGGTTCTCATTTGCATAATTTATTGCATTACATTAGCTTAATATTTATCCACATATAACCTGATATTCACATTCTGCTTACCCCGTGAGAGACATTTAAAAAGTAAATCTGGTATATATAACTCTGAGATATTTTCATAAAATACGGCATTTTCCCAATTTAATAGTTAAGAATTAAAAATTATACTTAATATTACATTAAGTTGTATATGAGTGTATTATAAAACATTATTAATATATTCTGAACTATATGAATTAAGAATGTTTAAGTTTAAATTAGTTAAAAATTATGGTTAAGATAGCATTAAATTTACGTCCACATAAAATTTATTTTATATTAGTGTTACATTATAAATATAATATTTTTTTTAGTATATTAATTTAGAAATAAAATATATACATTTGTTATGCTATTCACTAATTAGTTATTAAAAATTGCGTGCAAATAACTTTTAAATGATTTTGCTTTCATCTTTAAAAAAATTCTAGGAATTTCTCAAATGACACTTTTTTAACCTCCCTAATAGGTTTAGTAATGATTGAATAAATATAATTCTAGAAACCTGAATTATGGGATATTTTATTTTTAGAAAAATTGTGGGAGAATGCTTTACAAATGAAAATGATTAGCGCTCTGGCGTTCAGTATCACAGGTTTCGGACTCGAGTACCGGCAGTGCCATGGATGTTTGTAGTGAATCGGAATCCACTTTAAACCGGTAGTCCTTGTCTAATATGCCTGCTGGGTCTGGTCCCCATGAAATGAAAGCATCTCTTGTCTCGAAATCTGCCAGTACGCAGACGGCCTTGGCCCACCATGGGGGATGTTTCTTCATCAATGATTATGATGATTGTAAGTTAAAACCCTGATGGCTAAGTGAGTAGAGCTCAGTGACAAGTTTCTGGGTTCGAGTCCCGGTGAAGCCATGGTTGTTTGTGATGGTTCGAAATTCACTTAAAATTGTCGGTCTCAGTCTAATATATGACTGCAGAGCGTTAGGCGTAGAGCTGACAGGCCTAGCAAATTTTAATTTTTGGCTATCTTTAACTATTCTTTCTTATTTTTTTTTTCATGGATAACATAAATATCAAACTGTCGTAGCTTTGATAAGTATCTAAAGGAAGTCAATTATTTTTTTTTATTGTATGAATAATGCAGAACATCACTCTTATTTGCTGATGAACGCTGCAATTGCATACATCTATTATATAATGAACGAATGACTTCGCTATCATTACGAATATATTTATTTGGGTTTTTTTTTTTTTTATTAGCTCCACAGCCCCACGGTGGCCCAAGGCCGTTTTCCTATTGTCAGATTTTCGAAACGCGAGATGTTTTCTTTTAAGGAGTAGGGTTATTAGCCCTATGTCCTACGGTCCCTTTAGACGGGGACCAACAATTTAAAGTAGAATCCGAACCACTACAAAAAACCATGACAATCGGGGCTCGAACTCAAAACCTCTGGCACCGAGCTCCAGTCACTCATCCATCAGGCCTTCTCATTAATGAAGTAAAATTATTAATAGAATAATTATTTTTAATTCATTAGCCAAAGCAGGAGAAAAAAATCATTTTTATTGTAATATATCATATTAATCTCATAAATATATCACATAAATAATATATTTCGTATTACTATGGTCAGAATATAATCCTATAATATAAATATATACATATAATATGATGAATAAAAATAAATTTTTTTAAAGTTTTCAGTCTTTATCGAATATTTATTTAACTTTAAAGTTGTGTTTTTACAACGAAAATTCCAAACTCCTCCAAAAAAAAAGACTATAAAATTCCAACTCTAAAATTCATGACATAACGCAATAAATGCAGAGAGTACACCGCAAGGTGACTCAAACTGAGATTATAAAAATACTTTTTTTTTTTCTCAAAAGTGACAAAAATGCGAGCTTCATGGAGTCTACTCCATCGTCCTCGATAAAATGTTCGCCAGATTTTGCACGTAGAAAGTGGCTTAACACAGTGTCACTGTCAACACACTCTGTCATGTAAAATTTTAAAACTGTTCTGTCGGCCATATTGCTTTGTGATTCATTTATTTATTTATTTTTTCGTTCTTGCTTTTAAAAAGAAAAATATTCTTGCTATGTAAAGGATGTATAAAAATATGGTAAAAAGAAAACTTTTTTTTTTTTTTTGTTTGTTGAAGAAGATGGTGTCTTGTATGTTACAGTAAAGAATGTACCGTGCACTTTTAATAAAGCTAGGATTGTATATTTTTGGGGGATTTTATTTTATATTTCACTGTAGCTTTTTATGTTAATAGTTTAAATGTATAAAAAGAATTGCAAACAGTAAAAGGATAAAATTTTTCTTTGTTAATACTTTTTACTATGTCATCCAGTTTAAAAATAAAAATTCTATATAATTTTAAATATCTTTTAACAAAGCTTTTACTATATCTAATTTTATATTTTTTAAGAAAAAAAAAGAAGAAAAATAATAAATTATAAATAAAAAGACGAAAATTATTTAATTTTAAGAAAAAAGCCTAAAGAATGCACGAGTTTAACGCTAAATTATTTAAAATGACATTTTATTTATTAAACTAAACCAAAAAATGCAGGCCTAGTGGCCTAGTGACTAGAGCTCTGACTTTTGGTGCCACAGGTTTCTGGGTTGAGTGCCGGCGGTGCCATGGATGTTTGTAGCAGTTGGGAATAAACTTTAAACCATTGACCCAGGTCTGATATGATTGTTGGGCGTATGACTCACAAATATAACCCTTAAAAGGAAATCATATCCTGTCTCGAAATCTGACAGTAGGTAGACGGCAGTGACCCCCCAAGGGGCTGTTCGCCATTGATGATGATATAAAATTAATCTATTTAAATAAGCTAATTATAGTATAATATCTAGTATAATATTAATTACAGCTATCTAGTATAATATTAAATATTTTAAATTTTTTTCAATACTTTTTCATAAATATTTAAATTATTATTTCATTTAAAATATTTCATTAAAATTCGAAACTTATGTGCATTAGTAAAAAGAAAAATTAGCTACAGAAAATTTATTTTTAATCCTTTCAAAAACGGGAGAAAATTATCGAATTTTTATGGTGATATATCACGTTATTCGAGCAGAAATATATCACAGAAATAAATTATTTCGTGTCATAATGGAAAGAATATAATCATATAATATAAATATATATAATATGATGAGTCAAAATAAATTTATTTTTAAAAGTTTTCAGTCTTTATCGAATATTTATTTTAAAGGTTTAAAACTTTAAAGTTGTGTTTGTACAAAGAAAATTCCAAAATCCTCCAAAAAAGACTATAAAACTTCAACTCTAAAATTCACGAAATAACGCAATAAATGCAGAGAGTCCACTGTAAGGTGACTCAAACTGGAGATTATAAATTAGATTAAGGAGATTTTTTTTTTCTTTTAAAAGTGACAAAAATGTGAGCTTCATGGAGTCTACTCCATCGTCCTCGATAAAATGTTCCCCATTGTGTTGCCCCTTGCACGTAGAAAGTGGCTTAACAATGAGCAACTGTCAACACACGCTGCCATGTAAAAATTTTAAAACTGCTCTGTCGGCCATATTGCTTTTGCGATTTATTTATTTTTTTTTTTTTTCGTTCTTGCTTTTATAAAGAAAAATATTTCTGCTATGTAAAGGATGTATAAAAATGTGTTAAACATTTTTTCTGTTTATATTTGCTGAAGAAGATGGTGTGTTGTATGTTATAGTAAAGAAAGTTCAGTGTACTTTTAATAAAGCCCCGATTTTATGTTTTTTTCTGTGATTTTAGTTTATATTTCACTGTAACCTTTTATGTTAATAGTTTAAATGTATAAAAAGAAAAGCACTCTGTAAAATGTTAAAATATATATATATTTTGTTAAAACTTTTACTATGTCATCTAGTTTAGAAATAAAAATTTTATATATTTTTAAATATCCATTAAAAAAGCCTTTTATTATATACAATTTTATTTTTTTTAAATAACAAGGAAAATATGATAATTTATAAGAAAAACGAGAATTTTTTAATGCCTAAAGAATGTATGAATTTAACCATAAATTAGTTAAAATGCATTTTTTATTTATTAAACTAAATAAATAAATCGGTGTATGATGATGAACCAGTGACTAAAACAAGGTGCCACTGGTTTCGAGTTTGGGTCTCCGCGGGATCATGGATGTTTTTAGTGGTTCGGTATCCATTTTATGCTGTAGGTTCCGGTCTGATAAGACTGTAGAGCCTTACAAACCCAGTCAGGCTATATGCATTAGTAAAGTAAGATTAGTTATAAAAAATTTATTTTAAATCCATTAGCAAAATGGGGAGAAATATCTCAGTTTTATTGAAATATATCATTTCATTCGAGTAGAAATATATCAGATAATTAATTTATTTCACGTCATTATGGCCAGAATATAATCATATAATATAAATATCTATAATATGATGACTAAAAATAAATTTATTTGAAAAGTTTTCCGAAAACTGCCGAAAAACGGATTATAAAACTCCAACTCTAAAATGCATGAAATAACGCAATAAATGCACTGTAAGGTGACTCAAACTTGAGATTAGAATAACACTTTTTTTTTTTCTAAAAAAAATGATAAAAATATGAGCTTCATAGAGTCTACTCCATCGTCTGAGTCACTGTCAACACAGTCTGCCATGTAAAATTTAAAAACTGCTCTATCGGCCATATTGCTTTGTGATTTTTTTTTCGTTCTTGCTCCTAAGAAAATATTTCTGATATGTAAAGGATGTATAAAATTATGTTTAAAAAAATATTTTTTTGTTTGTTGAAGAAGATGGTGTTGTATGTTACAGTAAAGAATCTACAGTTTACTTTCAATAAAGCTTGGGTTTTTCGTTTTTTTTTTTTTTTTTTTTTGATTTTATTTCATATTTCACTGTAACCTTTTATGTTAATAGTTTAAATGTATAAAAAAAAGAATTACAAACAGTAAAAGTATGAAATATTTTTTTGTTAATACTTTACTAAGTCTTCTAGTCTAAGAATAAAAATTTTTAACAATTTTATATATCCTTTAAAAAGGTTTTTTACTTTTTCCAATTTTATATTTTTAAAAATATAAAAAAATAGTTGATAAATTGTAAAAAATGACGAAAATTCTTTAATTTTACGAAAAAGCCTAAAGAATGCATGAGTTTAACATTAATAAATAAAAATATCCTTTTTAACTAATTTAACTAAACTAAATAAATGCGGGGGTAGTGGACTGGCGACTAGAGCTAGGTACTACAGGTTTCGTTTACAAGTTAACAATAGGAAAAATTTTTTTTTATTTATATATTTTTTCTTTCGTTTTTGGCAATAGATTAAAAATAATTTTCCCATTACTAATTTCAATTCATCAATAAGAATGTAGATATTTTTCAAATTTTAAATATGTTTAATGAAATAATAGTCTTAATATTTAGCAAAGTATTGACAAAATAATAAATATTTAATATTATATGAGATATATTCATAATTATTTAAATAAATTATTTTTATATCATCATCATTGTCGCAACAGCCCCATGGTGGGCCAAGGCTGTCTGCCTACTCTAAGATTTCGAAACATGACATATTTCCTTTTTATAGGGTGGGGCTTTCAACTCTAAGCCAAACACTCTAAAGTCATAAAATACCGGAACCAACGGTTTAAAGTGAATTCGAACCACTACAAACATCTATGGCGCTGCCGAGACTCGAACCTAAAAACTGCGGCCCCGAGTTTATTTTAAAACGTCCATCATGCACCCTTTTATTTGGCTTAGTTTAATAAATAAAGATGATATTTTAACTAGTTTATGGTTACACTCATTCATTCTTAAGCTCTTTCGTACAAATTAAAAAATTATCGATTCTTTTTATAATGTATCACCTTTTTCTTATACTTTAAAAAAATATAAAATGGTATACAGTAAAAAGCCTTTTAAAGGATATTTAAAATAATACAAAATTTTTATTTCTAAACTGCATGACACAGTGAAGTTTCAAAAAGAACCAAAAAAATATTTCATGCATTTACGGCTTGTAACTCTTTTTATACATTTAAATTGTTAACATAAAAGGTTACAGTGAAATATAAAATAAAATCACAAAAATAAAAAAAAAAAACCGTGCTTTATTAAAAGTACACTGTACATTCTTTTACTAAACATAAAACACACCATCTTCTTCAACAATCATAAAAAAAGTTTTCTTTAAACACATTTTTATACATCCTTTACATAACAGAAATCTTTTTTCTTTTTAAAAGCAAGAAAAAAAATAAATCACAAAGCAATATGGCCGACAGAGTAGTTTTAAAATTTTACATGACAGCGTGCAGTTGACAGTGTTAAGCCACTTTCTACGTGCAAGGGGCAACAAAATCTGGGGAACATTTTATCGAGGACGTGGAGTAGACTCCATGAAGCTCGCATTTTGTCACTTTTGTAGAAAAAAAAAAAAAGTGTTTTTATAATCTCCAGTTTGAGTCACCTTACAGTGGACTCTCTGCATTTATTGCGTTATTTCATGAATTTTATAGTCGGAGTTTTATAGTCTTTTTGGAAGGATTTTTGAATTTTTGTTGTGCAAACAGAGTTTCAAAGTTTTAAACCTTTAAAATAAATATTCGATACATTGCAAAGACTGAAAACTTTTAAGATAAATTTATTTTTATTCATCATATTATATATATTTATATAATAGATTATATTCTAACAATAAGTGACACGAAATAAATTATTTATTTGATATATTTCTATTCGCATACAGATATATCACAATAAAAATGTGACTTTTTTTTTCACTCGTTCATGCTAATGGTTTAAAAATAATTTTTTTTATTATTAATTTCAATTTATAAATAAGAATGCTCATGTTTTTAAAATTTTAAATATTTCAAATGAAATATTATTCTAAATATCTTTGTAAATATTTAAAAAAATTATAAATATTAATTTCAAATCATTATCATTGAAGCGTAGCCCCAATGTGGACCAGGGCCTTCTGCTCTGTGGCTTATTTCGAGACATTAGATGTTTTCCTTTTTGCGGGTTAGGTTATTAGTCCTACGCTCTACAGTTATATTAGACCCAGAGCATCGGTTTAAATTGGATTCTGAAACGCTACAAACATTTTTTTTTCTGGTCTAATACAGCTGGCAAACACTTAGACAATTGTCTTTGATGTTTTAAGACAAGTGCTGCACCGACGTTACTCACTTAGCACTACCCAAGAGGTGCGTTTAGCTTGAAGATAAGCTATGGAAGAGGAGAAACAATAATACCGCAGCGCTTTACGTTCATATTAGACTGGGACCTATGGTTTAAAGTGTATCCCGAACCACTGCAAACATCCGCCGGGACTCTAACCTGAAACCTGTGGTACCGAGTAACAGAGCGCTAGCCACTCAGCCATTCAGGCCCCACCACTATAAAAACATCCGGGGCAATCTGGGACTCAAACCGAAAACCTGTGGCAGGGAGCTCTATTCACTCGTCCATTAGGCCCCATTTATTTGGTCCAGTTTTATAAATAAAAAGGATATCTTTACTAATTTATGGTTAAACTCATACATTCTTTAGGCTTTACCGTAAAATTAAAAAGTCTCGTCTTTTAATAATCTATCAACATTTCCTTATTTTTTTAAAATTATAAAATTGTCCGCAGTAAAAAAGCTTTTTAAAACATATTTAAATTTATATAAAATTTTTATTTCTAAACTGAACAACATAGTAAAGTTTTAACAAAAAAAAATTTTTTATATTTATGTCCTTTTACGGCTTGCTTATCTTTTTATACATTTCAAATTATTAACATAAAATTTACAGTGAAATATAAAATAAAATCACAAAAAAAGATGAAATCCGAACTTTATTAAAAGTACACTGAACATTCTTTACTATAACAAACGACATACCATATTCTTCAACAAACAAAAAAAGTTTTTTCAGCGCATTTTTATACATCCTTTACATAGCAGAAATATTTTTCTTTTTAAAAGCAAGAACGAAAAATAAATAAATAAATCGCAAAGCAATATGGCCGACAGAGCAGTTTTAAAATTTTACATGACGGAGTGTGTTGACAGTTGCTCAGTGTTAAGCCACTTTCTATGTGCAAGGGGCAACCCAATCTGGGGAACATTTTATCGAGGACGACGGAGTAGACTCCATGAAGCTCACATTTTTGTCACTTTTGAAGAAAAAAAGTGTTTTTATAATCTCCAGTTTGAGTCACCTTACAGTGGACTCTCTGCATTTATTGGCGTTATTTCATGAATTTTATACTTGGAGTTTTAGAGTCTTTTTTGGAGGATTTTGGAATTTTCGTTGTACAAACACAGTTTTAAATCTTTGAACCTTTAAAATAAATATTCGATACGTTGCAAAAGACTGAAAACTTTGAAAATAAATTTATTTTTTGACTCACCATATTATATATATATATATATGATTATATTCGATGACCATAATGACACGAAATAAATTATTTATATGATATATTTCTACTCGAATAACATGATATATAACAATAAAAATGAAATTTTTCTTCCTCGTTTTTCCAATGAATTAAAAATAATATTTTTTTATTAATTTTTACTTCATTAATCGGGAAGGACATATTTTTAAAATTTTAAAGAAATATTTTAAATATTTAAATAAATATTTGCAAATTATAGATAATTTAATATTTATATGAGATATATTCATAAATTATTTTTCATTTGAGCTCGACAGCTTCATGCCCAGCCTCTCTTTATGGGCTGAGATTTTATGGGGTAGTATTGTCAGCCCTATTGGCTCAACTCTACTGCCATATTAAACAGATTCCAATGGTTTAAGTGGATTCAAAACATTACAAACATCCATGGCACTCCAGGAACTCGAACCGGAAATCAGTGGCACCGAGTGCTCTTTGCACACATTCAACAGAAAAATGAGATTTGTTTTCATAAAATTAACTAATTTATAAATTTTACTAATAAATATATTAATCAATAAATAATCAACATATAACATACTGATAAATATATTACTAAATAAATACAAATAAATATATTCATAATTATTAATACTATTTTATTTTTTATTTTTGTAACTAAGGTAAACATTTAACTAATGGCTTAGTCTTTTCGTAAAATTAAAAAATCTTGTCTTTTTTAATAATTCATCATCTTTTTCTTATATTTTTAAAAAGTAAAAATTGATACAATATAAAAACTTTTAAAGGATATTTAAATTTGTATAAATTTTTTATTTCTAAACTAGAAGACATAGTAACGAGTTTTAAGAAGAAAAATATATTTAATCCTTTTACGGTTTGTTTCTCTTTTTTATACATTTAAATTATTAACATAAACGGTTACAGTGAAATATAAAATAAAACCACAAAAAAAAGATAAAATTCGAACTCTATTAAAAGTACACTGTACATTCTTTACTATAAAACGACACACACTTCACCAAACAAAAACAAAAAAAAGTTTTTTCAAGCACATTTTTATACATCCTTTACACAGCAGAAATGTTTTTCTTTTTAAAAGCAAGAACGAAAAAAATAAGAAATCTGAAAGCAATATGGCCGACAGAGCAGTTTTAAAATTTCACATGACAGCGTGTGTTGACAGTGTTAAGCCACTTTCTACGTGCAAGAGGCAACACAATGTGGGGAACATTTTATCGAGGACGATGGAGTAGACCCATGAAGCTTCACATTTTTGTCACTTTTGTAGAAAAAAAGTGTTTTTATAATCTCAGTTTGAGTCACCTTACAGTGTACTCTCTGCATTTATTGCGTTATTTCATGAATTTTATAGCTGCAGTTTTATAGTCCTTTTTTGGATGATTTTGGAATTTTCGTTATACAAACACAGTTTTAAAAGTTCTTAAATTTTTAAAATAAATATTCGATACATTGCAAAGACTGAAAACTTTTAAAATAAATTTATTTTTATTACATCACATTATATAAATTAATATTATATGATTATATTCCGACCATAATGATATAGAATAAATAATTTATTTGATATATTTCTACTCGAATAACGCGATATATCACACTAAAAGTACGATTTTTCTCTCCGTTTTTGCAAATGGATTAAAATTATTTTTTTATAACAAATTTTACTGTATTAATGGGGATTCATAAATTTTTTTTAATTTTAAATATTTTTAAAGTATTGAAAATTTATAGATATTTAATATTACATTAGATATATTCATAACTACGTCCATTGGCTCAACAGCTCCACGGTAGGCCAAGACCGTCTTCTTCCTACTACTACTACTACTACCAAACCACAACAATGTGCCTTGTGCAGAGTTACCCCTTTATAATTTGAGAATAATGTTGGGTGAGAAGTTTGACTGTGCTCTGTAATGCTCTACAGTCATATGAGACCGTTACCTACAGCAGAAAGGGGATTCTGAATAACTACAAACATCCTTGACACTGCCGGGACTCGAAAACCGAAACCTGTGTCACCGAGCGGCAGCGTTATGCCAACTGGCAAATTTCGAAACTTGAGATGTTGTTTTCTTTTTACGGGGTAGGGTTATCGGCCTGATGCTCTACAGTTAAATTAGGCCGGGACCTACAGTCTTAAGTGAATTCCGAAAACTACAAACATCCGCGGCATCGCCTGGACTCGAACTCGAAAACGGTGGCCCCCTAGCTCTACCCAGTCGTCCACCAGGCCGCCATTTATTTAGTTTAACTTAATAAATAAAAGGATATTTTAACTAATTTATGGTTAAACTCAAACATTCTTTAGGCTTTTTGGTAAAATTTAAAAATTCTCGTCCTTTTTTATAATATATCATCTTGTTAAAATAATTTTTTTAAAAAAATATGCAATTTTATACAGTAAAAATCTTTTTTAAGGGATATTTAAAATAATATAAAATTTTTATTTCTAAACCAGATGACATAGTAAAAGCTTTAACAAAAAAATTTTATTTCATGCTTTTACTTTTTGCAAATCTTTTTATACGCTTAAACTATTAACATAAAATTCTACAGTGAAATATAAAAATAAAATCACAAAAAGATAAAATCCGGGCTTTATTAAAAGTACACTGAACATTCTCTACTATAACATACAACACACCATCTTCTTCAACAACCCAAAAAAGTTTTCTTTAAACACATTTTATACATCCTTTACATAGCAGAAATATTTTTCTTTTTAAAAGCAAGAACGAAAAAATAAATAAATCGCAAAGCAATATGGCCGACAGAGCAGTTTTAAAATGTTACATGACAGCGTGTGTTGACAGTGTTCAGCCACTTTCTACGTGCAAGGGGCAAGACAATCTGGGGAACATTTTATCGAGGACGATGGAGTAGACTCCGTGAAGCTCACATTTTTGTCACTTTTGTAGAAGAAAAAAAAGTGTTTTTATAATCTCCAGTTTGAGTCACTTTACAGTGACTCTCTGCATTTATTGCGTTACTTTATGAATTTTATAGCTGCAGTTTTATAGTCTTTTTTTTTTTGGAGGATTTTGGAATTTTCGTTCTACAAACACAGTTTTAAAGTTTTAAACCTTTAAAATAAATATTCGATACATTGGAAAGCCTGAAAAGTTTTAAAATAAATTTATTTTTAGTCATCATATTGACAAATTATATATATTTATATTATATGATTATATTCCGACCATAATGACATGAAATAAATTATTTATGTGATATAGTTCTATTCGAATAACACGGTATTAATGATGCATTTGCACATATTTTTTTCAAATTTTAATTAAATATTTTGAATGAAATAATATTCTAAATATTTATGAAAAGTTTTGAAAAAGAGTAATTATTATTATACGATCTATATTTATAACTAGTTCTTCTTCGTCGGTGCAACAGCCGCAATGTGGGCCAAGGCCGTCTACCTACTGGCAGATTCCATATTATGAGATAATCGTTTCTTTTTACGTTGGGGCATCAGCCCCAATCTCTACTGCCACATTATACGGCGACCAACGGTTTAAAGGGGATTTCGAATTACTACAAACATCCCGGGCACCGCCAGGGACTTGTACCTGAAACCTGTGGCACCGGATTTTATTCACTCGTCCGCCAGGTCTCCGTTTAGTTGGTTTAGTTTAATAAATAAAGAGAAAATTTTAACTAATTTATGGTTAAACTCATATATTCTATAAGCATTTTCTAAAATTAAAAAATTCTCGTCCTTTTCTTATAAATTGTCATCCTTTTCTGATATTATTTAAAAATATAAAATTGTATACAATAAAAGGCTTTTTAATGGATATTTACGAGCATAAAATATATAAATTTTTTTTATTTCTAAACTAGATGACATAGTAAAGTTTTAACAAAAAAAAAAAGTTATTTCATCCTTTTACTGTTTGCAACTCTTTTTTTATACATTTAAACTATTAACATAACAGGTTACAGTGAAATATAAAATAAAATCACAAAAAAAAAAAAAAAAAGATAAAATCCGAACTTATTAAAAGTATACTGTACATTCTTTACTATAACATGCAGACACAACATCTTCTTCAACAAACAAAAAAAGTTTTTTTTAACACATTTTTATACATCCTTTACATAGCAGAAATATTTTTCTTTTTAAAAAGCAAGAACGAAAAAAAAAAAAATCAAAGCAATATGGAGAGAGTTTAAAATCTTACATGACAGCGTGTGTTGACAGTGAGTCAGTGTTAAGCCACTTTCTACGTGCAAGGGCAACCAATCTGGGGAACATTTTATCGAGGACGATGGAGTAGACTCCATGAAGCTCACATTTTTGTCACTTTGTAGAAAAAAATTTGTTTTTATAATCTCCAGTTTGAGTCACCTTACAGTGGACTCTCTGCATTTATTGCGTTATTTCATGAATTTTAGAGTTGGAGTTTTATAGTATTTTTTTGAGGATTTTGAAATTTTGTTGTACAAACACTGTTTTAAACCTTTAAAAAATAAATATTCAATGCATAGCATAGGCAGAAAACTTTTAAAATAAATTTACTTTTATTCATCATATTATATAGATTATATGAGAATATTTTAACCATAGTGACAACGAAATGAATTATTTATGTGATATATTTCTACTCGAATAACGTGGTATATCACAATGAAAATGAGATTTGTTCCCCCTCATTTTGCTAAAGGATTAAAAATAATTTTTATTAATACTACTTCATTAATTAGAATGCACATATTCTTCAAAATTTAAAATAGTATAAACAAATAATATTTCAAATTTTCATAAAAAAAACAGAAAAATATACATACATTATTTTTTTCTTTCTAATGCAGCTGACAAACACTTAGACAATTTGCTCTTGGATGCCTTAAGGCAAACGCTGCATAGACGTTACTCACTTTGCATTACCCAGGGAGAGCGTGTAACTTGAAGATAAGCCACGGAGGCGGAGTAACAATGCCCCCGCAACGCTCTACGATCACATTAGACCGGGACCTACGGTTTAAAGTGGATTCCGAACCACTACAAACATGCATGACACCGCCGAGACTCAAAGAAATCTGTGGTACCGAGCGCCAGAGCGCTAGCCACTCGGCCATTCAGGCCCACTGCATACATAATATTATACGATATATATTTATAATTGGCTTATTTAAACAAATTAATTTTTATATCATCCTCATTGACGCAACAGCCCCATGGAGTGCCAAGGCCGTCTGCTCACTGGCATATTTCGAAACAGTAGAGGCTTTTCTTTTTTTTACTGGGTACGGTGAGATAGGTAACATCCCCGGGATTCGATCCCGAAACCTGTGGTATCGAGTGCCAGTGCCTAGTCACTCGGCCATCAGTCCAAAATTAATAATAATTAAATATAAAAATTGCGAAGTAGATAAAACAGCACTTAATTTAAATAAATAAATAAAATTTTATTAATTATTTTAGATTTTTTTAAACAATAATCGCGATAGACTTGATGACACGGTTAATTTCCGAAATATGAAGCGAAAGTTCCCGTGTCTATGCCGGGTATGTGCACGATAAACTCGTCGTTTCGTTGGATAGAAAGATATGCCTGCAAACTAGTCATTACTGACTAGTTTGCAGGCATCTTTCCTATATATCCTGGAATATCCATTTGGGGGAATCATTCCATATGGAAATAGCATAAAATTGGTTTTTCTCTAACAGGTATCCTAAGATATATACTGGACTAGGCTGAAACTACTACATATTTGCGGTTCTTTTGTTGAATAATCACAAGGTAAGAAGCATTTGAAAAGAAATTTGGCATGATTTTGTCGCTCTACGGTAATTCTTTTTGCACACTTTAGACTAATTATGCCATGATCTGCAGTTTAACGTGGGTTCCGGACCACTAATAAATATTCATGCTTCCACCAGGATTCGAACCTGAAGCTTGTTTTACTACAGACCAAAGCTAGCCAATTTTCATCAAGCCGCTTAAAAGAAAACAAACCTAATATAAATCATTCTTTTAAATGTTCTTCATCATTAATATTATCATAGCTGTAATGATAAATTGATTAATACTCATCATCATTATCATCATTGGTGCAACAGCCCCAGGGTGGTCCATGGCCGTCCGCCTACTGGCAGATTTTGAGACCGAATATGTTTTCTTTTTTTTACATCGTAGGGTTGTCAGTTCTATGCCCAACGCTCTACAGTTATATTATACCGGGACTTACGGTTTAAAGTGGATTCCAAAAGCACTACAAACATTCATGCCACCGCCGGGACTCGAACCCGAAACTTGTCTCATCTAGCCCAGTCACTCAGCAGTCAGGCCCATTGATTAATATTAAATTATAAAAATTATTAATTAATCGTGATTATTTTACTAAAAATAAATAATTAATATTTGATGATTATACAAGCTATGCATTCAACTTTATAAATCATCGCTTTTTGTAAACTTCTATTTCCCCGTAATCACAGATAAAAGATTATTCTTACGAAATTGTTGATTACGAGATGTTGACTTAAATGCTCCTTGCACCGACATTCAAGCTCCCTCATAGAAGTTTTCCGGGGTTTTCTGCTGCATGACACGCAAATACTACGGGTTTAGTTATAATACGCAAATAGGGTAATACAAAATATCATTTTACAGGTTGCACATAATTAATATTATCATACCAGTAATGATGAACTGATTATTACTAAATAATAAAAATTATTAATTAATCGCGATGATTATTTTATTAATAAATACCTAACAATTGAATACTGATATTTATGCAAGTCATACATTTGCTTTTTATTCAGTGCTTCTTTTAAACCAACCACTTCTATTTCAACCCATAATCTCAGATAAAAGATTATTCTTACGAAATATTTCTCAGTAGAAGCAGCAATCATAAACCCCTTTGTTCACTAATCCAAGCTATTAAATCCGAGGTTATGACATTTCAAATCACAACAGATCAGAAAGGCCTGCAGTGGTTGAATACAGTGCGGAGAGCCACCATTTAATCCACCATTAATAACCTTCTTCCACTTCGTGACAGGAGGCTGTCAAAAGTTAGTAAGTTCTCGTCAAATGTCGGTCAAGAGCGGATAGACTCCGGTGGTTCTCTTCATTCTTTTTTGAATGGTTATGGAATGTCTGCTCGGAAATATTTTCGCAACACCCTTCTAACCGGGGTTCCAAATTCCTTGATGCATGAGTGTCAAAAGTGGCTTTGTTATTTCTTGGAGAGCTTTCAGTGATTTTGAATGATTTAGCTTCGAAGACAGCAGCTGGAAACTTCTTAGCCTAAGGCAGCGAGTTTAAAAGTTGACAGCTCATGATTTGCTGTCCGGTATTTACAAGTAATGATCTTGAAATCGTGGCCATGTACCCTGCTGTTCGTCAGTCAGCAAGATTAAGGTTGGACTTTTTGATGTAATTATGATAATAGCGGGGTTTCTACTATACTACTGGCTATTTAGGTTTTTAAATGAAGATGTACATACTCGAGCTTTATTGGTTATATGCGCAGGTAAAATGCAAGGGATTTGAACAATTGAACAGCCATCACAATTGTCAATTATTTGAGATACTAGGACAACTTGTGGATCAGTTGTAATATGCGCTACTATGTTTAAACGGGTTGAGATTCAAATAAGTTGATGTTATTGTTGTAGTCACTGCTTTCAGAAACTACAGTGATGGTGACACGCTGGTTTGATTTTGGTTTATCGCTCTACGGTTATTTTGTGCACACGTTAGGCTAATAAGCCATGACCGACGGTTTAATGTATATTCCGAACACCTTACAACAATCCATACCACCGCCAGGATTTGTTGTACTTGTGGTACCAAAGGCTAGAGCGCTAGCCAATTGGCCATCAGTCCATTAAAGAAAGCAAAAGTACCAAAACATTTTTTTCGTGTTGCCCTCATTAATATTATCATACCAGTAGTGATGAATCGATAAATACTAAATAATAAAATTTAATAATTACACGCCATGATTATTTTATCAAAAGATGTCCAACAATTGAGTACTTGTGTTATACAAGTCATAAATTTGCTTTTTACTTATTGCTTCTTTATAAACCAACATCTTGTACGACACGCGTAATCGCAGATAAAACATTATTCTTACAAAATATTTCTAAACGGGCAACAGCAATGATAAACCCCTTTTTTTCCCAAATCCAAGCTCTTAAATCCAAGGTTATGACATTTCAAATCACAACAGAGCAGAAAGGCTGCGGTGGTTGAATACAGTACGCAGAGCGACCATTTAATCCACCATTAATAACCTTCTTCCACTTCGTGACAGGAGGCTGCCAAAAGTTAGTAAGTTCTCGTCAAATGTCGGTCAAGAGCGGATAGACTCCGGTGGTTCTCTCCATTCTTTTTTGGAACGCGATGGAATGCCCGCTCGGAAATATTTTCGCAACACCCTTCTAACCGGGATTCCAAATTCCCTAGATGCATGAGTGTCAAAAGTGGCTTTGCTGTTTCTTAGAGAGCTTTCAGTGATTTTGAATGATTTGGCTTCGAAGACAGCAGCTGGGAAACTTGCTGGTAAAGCAGCGAGTTTAATAATTTGACAGCTCATGAATTGCTGTCTGGTAGACCAGAATTTAAAAGTAATGATCATGAAATCGTGGAACTGCGCCTTTCTGTTCGTTAGACAGCAAGATTAAGGATGGACCTTTTGGTTTAATTATGATGTTAGCGGGAGGCCTACTCCACTATTCAGTATTTAGGTTTTCTAATCTAAGAGGAAGAACGAGAGGTTGAGAATTTGAACTTGCTGACAGTCATTGCTGTTTTCATTGCTTTCAGAAACGACATCACGACGATAGGAAGACTTTGTGGATTAGTGACAACGTCGGCAATTGCTGTATAAAAGAATTACGGTTCGAATCCGCTGTTGGTGATGTTGTAGCCACTGCTTACTGAAATCAGGAGACACGATGGTGATTGCTGTCGCTCTACGATATTGTTTTTGCACACTTTAGGATAATTATGTCGGGACCACAGTTTTATGCGGATCCTTAATCAACATCTACAAACATCCATGCAACCGCCAGGATTCGATTAATATTATCATATCAGTAAGGATGAATTTATAATTATTAAATAATAAAAATTATTAACTAATCGCGATGATTATTTTATTAATAAATATCTAATAATTGAATACTGGTGGTTATGCAAGTCGTACCTTTACTTCATTATTCATTGCTTCTTTATAAATCAGCAACTTCAATTTCGCCCGTAATCGCAGATAAAAGATTATTGTTACAAAATATTTCTAAGCAGGCAACAGCAATCACAAACCCCTTTGTTCCCAAATCCAAGCTCTTAAATCCGATGTTATGACATTTCAAATCACAACAAAGCAGATAGGCTGCGGTGGTTGAATACAGTACGCAGAGCCACCATTTAATCCACCATTAATAACCTTCTTCCACCGCGTGACAGGAGGCTGTCAAAAGTTAGAAAGTTCTCGTCAAATGTCGGTCAAGAATGGATAGACTCCGATGGTTCTCTCCATTCTTTTTTGGAACGCGTTGGAATGCCCGCTCGGAAATATTTTCGCAACACCCTTCTAACCGGGGTTCCCAATTCCTTGATGCGCGAGTGTCAAAAGTGGCTTTGTTGTTTCTTGCAGAGCTTTCAGTGATTTTGAATGATTTGGTATCGAAGACAGCAGCTGGGAAACTTCTTGGTAAAGCAGCTAGTTTAATAATTTGACAGCTCATGAATTGCTGTCTGGTAGACCAGAGTTTAAAAGTAATGATCTTGAAATCGTGACCCTGCACCTTGCTGTTTGTTAGGCAGCAATATTAAGGATGGGCCTTTTGATGTAATTATGATATCAGCGGGATGCCTACACCACTATTGAGTATTTAATTTTCTAATCAAAAGAGGTTCAACTCGTGCCTCATTGGTTAAATGCGTATCTAAAGCGCCAAAAGAGTCAGGATTTGAAACTGGAGTCAAATTTGCCGCTCTCCTTGCTTTCAGCGGCCTGACGGCCTACCGCTCTGGCCTTTGGAACCACAGGCTCCAGGTTCGAATCCTGGCGGGGGCATGAATGATTGTTAGTGTTTCGGAATCCACGTTAAACTGTAGATCCCGGTCTGTTTAGGCCTCGTGTGCACAAACTGACCGTAGAGCGACAAACCAAAAAAAAAAATCTTGCATTCAGAAATAACGCCATGATGATAGGATGACTTATGAAGCAGTGGCAACGTGAGCAACTAGCATGCAAAAGGGTTGAAATTTGAATCCGCTGGCGACATTGTTGTAGTCATTGCTTTTAGAAATCAGGAGACCACGATGGTAATTGTGAAAACGTGCGCAAAAAGCCAGCTCGAATTAATAGTAAGGTTGGCTGGTTGAAAATTTCTGGGCTTTTTTAATATACGACACGCAAATGCTGGGCAGTTGCCAGTCCACCCAGAATGCATTGTCCTCTTTTGTCGGTGGTATAAACATGAGACCCACTGATGTTCCTTCCTCACCATTCTAATTGGTAGGAGCTACAAAGCCATAGGGACGGGGAGTGAGGTGTGAAGAAAAAAAAAGAAACAAGTAGATTAGATGTTGACTTAAATAGCTCTTGTGAGAGTTTCACACCGACATTCAAGCTGCCTCATAAAAGTTTTCTGGGGTTTTCTACTGCATGACATGCAGATAATATGGGTTTAGTTATAATACACAAATAATACGGTTTTAGTTTTAATACGCAAATAATACGGGTTTATTTATAATATACAAATAATACGGATTTAGTTATAATACGGTTAAGTTATAATGCACAATTAATACGGGGTTTCTCGTGCATGACACACAACTCTAAAATTCATCTCCAAATCCAGTTCTTTAATTCAAGTCCGTGTGATGTTCGTGATATACATAACTTAAACACCAGGTCCACTGACATATCATGAAGAAGATCAACAAAAACATAGGAGAGTCAAATAAAAACTGGGGGAATACTAGGGAGTACCCTAGATGGAAAAAAAATAAGCGTATTTGGTTGTTTTGTTTGATGAGAGAAAAAAACCTATTCGGTTCTATAAGTTGGTTAAAAATTTTCTAAATGTTGTCTCTGATGCTGTCCTAGTTGAAAATGGCAGTGGAATCACTGTTAATATGAAAACGTGGTGCTTTTACTGTATATAGATAGATTTTATTTTAATATGAAGTTTTTCGTGAAAATTTATATGTTTCCATATTAGCCAAAAAAGTAGTTAAATTGTGTCCAGTTTGAGGGCAATATTGTTGATTAGAAATTCATAATAACATAAATGTTTTGAAGAAATTATGAGTGATCATCTAAGTAGACATGTGGCTAACAGTGTTTTTGTATAACACGAATATGGTCAATTATTCTAAGCAAAAATTGTTAATAAGATGATCAATGACCTTCGATGATGTTTAAAAATCTAAATGTTTCCATATTAGTTAAAAAACGTATTTAAATTGTGCCCAGTTGTTACGGTAACAATGTTGGTATGAAATCGTCGATTATATATTTATATTAGCATATCTGCTTTCAAGAGTTATGAGTGATCATCTAGGTGGATGTGTGGTTATCAATCTGTTTGTGTAAAATGAATATGAACAGTCAATCTTAAGAATACTTTTACGAAGTTGTGTTGTAGTAGATGGTTAAGTACATTATGAGAGAAGATCTACAACTTTCGCGGATTTAAGAAGCCTAAATGTCTCCATTTTTAGAGAACAAATAATTAAATTGTAACCCGCTGTGAAAGTAGCAATGTTGATATGAACATTATTAATGACCGCTGATTAGAAGTTCATATTATCATACTTTTGAAAAGGATTTATTAGTTCTTTCCACGCTATCGCTGTAATTGAGTCGCTTAAATATGACAGGCGTAAGTGAGCTTTTACAACTCACTTTATGGTCATCTGGGTATATGTGGGGTTATCAGTTTTCGTGATACACGAATATGAACAGTTATTTAAGGATGACCTTCAAGAAGTTATGTTTCACCATACAAAATGTTTATTGCGGTTTTTAGAGAAAAGATAAAATGGGAAATTTTGTGTTTTGAAAGCTGACTTCATAAGATCGTTAGGAAAAAAAAATGTACAAGGAGATTATAATTAAAGTCCCACATTCAAAATGCTGCAAAAAAAAGAACTACTCGTCACATTGAGTTCAAATTTAAACTGAAGATATTTAAAGAAACGGCAAAAAAATTACCAAGATGTATTAATAGATGATACTGTAAGCGGCATAAAGAAAGGAATTCGGCTGCCAATGATATTTTGAATTAAAATGACAAAGTATTTGGCATGAGTTGCACATTAAACCAATTGTGGCGTTCAATGTGCTTGATTATTTCGGTGTTTTTGACAGAAAAAAAGGCTTCCAAGTCATTCAACAGTTTTGATACTGTTAGTGGAAAGGCCATCCACCACAGCAAAGATCATATCAAATTGGATGGGAAAAATCGGTGGAATGTTTTTGATGCCATACCGTTTCCCCCTTCTTTGAATATCTTCAGTTCAAATTTGAACTCATTGTGACGAGTGGTTCTTTTACAGCACTTTGGAAATGCATCCTAACTTCGCGAGCCGCATATAAAATTATGTATCCCCCTATTAGATTTACACCCACTATAGACATTATTTGGAGTGAATTGAAAGAGAATGAGTTATTTTTTTTTGTGTTTACTATTATTATCACACTGTATATTAGAAAAATAATTCTATTTTTATTTTTAAAAATTTATTGTTCAGTTTTATCACGGCGATATTTTCATACATTGAATTTGATCATATTTCAACAACCTCACAAAAATATTAAAGAGGCTGGTTTATAAAATAATATAATAACATATTCATATTTATGTAACCATTTTTGATCCTATGAACTGAAACATGTCATTATTCATAATTATAAAGATAATTGTCCATTTAAAAAATAGAAATAGAAACCGTTGCGTTTGATCAAGGTTTGCATAATCAGAATAACCTAAAAAAACTAACAGAACAAGATGCGAAGAACGATTTTGCATTGAATACATACTATGAAAGGGTTTTAATGGATATCGTTGCATTTTGGGTATTAAATTATATGGGTCAATTTCATCATTAACTTCTCACCGAAATTTGTTTTTTATATCTCATTTTCTTTCTCTCGAAGATTATAATGGCGATTAAATAATTATTATTAAAGTAAATTATTTTTGTTTATTGAAAATAATAGGAAATTTTGTTTTAAACAAGTTCTCGTCGTCGGCCGTATATGACTTATTATGAATGTAAAAACGAACAACTCGCTAGTTTTAAGATTGGATTGTTTTGGGATAGTATGACAAAAACAAGTTTCATCTACGTTGTTTGCTGTCATATATGATGAATAATTCATGAAAATGTACTTCTATGAATTATAATGTAATTTTATTTTCCCTTTTGAATTTGAATACAAAAAAATATGTAACAAAAAATATTTAAAAACATATTCAGTAAAATTGAAAGTTTTAATATGAAAGAAAATACTTTATAGTTATCATCGTACAGTAAGCATAAACGAAACTTCTACGATTTTTCTAGGAATTCATCAACTAAATGAAAGAATTTCTATTTATACTGTATTTTGAATATAACATATAACATTATTCTGACTTTTCAATACAACATATAATATTATTCTGTCTTTTGAATATAACATATATTGTTATTTTCCCTTTTGAATATGAATATGAAAAAAGATATGCAACAAAAAAGTTTAAAAACATATTCAGTAAAACTGAAAGTTTTTAATCTTAAAGAAAATATTTTATAGTCATCATCGTACTGTAGGCATAAATGAAATTTCTACGATTTTTTTCTAGGAATTCATTACTCCAATGAAAACATTTCTATTTCTTCTGTCTTTAAAATATAACATAAGTGATATTTTCAAATTTTCATTAAAAACAGATTAGTATTTCAAACATAAAAACAAATAGTTTCAATATTAAGGAAGATATTAAAAGTTATCACTATCTTAAGCGGAATTTTTTTAATGTTATTTTTTCCCCAAATTCTATTGATGTTACGGTCTAAAAAATGGCCCTACAGTACCAATTTTCAAGTTTTTTTCTACACATTTTTTGTGTTTGTTTTCAAGCGTCAAATCATTTTAAAGATTGTGTAAAAGGAGAATAATTTCTTGCATTTTTATAGAAAATCTTAAATTCGACTTATTGAGTTAAGATTTTAGGAATACATAACGCATAATGTTACAAAAATAAGACGTTTAAGTTTTTGTGTAGAAAATAAAATAAAGAAAGATTAGATTATTTAATTTAAGGATTATGGATTATTGAATTAGATTCATTAATAAGGATTAAACATTTTTAAGGATTAATAAATTAGATTTTTTTTTGAATAAATAGGAGACATTGGATTTTAAATGATTTTTTTAAATAAAAGGATTACTATTCTTTTTTTATAATTTTTATAGCAATCTACTTTTTACAAACTGAATGCATTTTGTTGCTATAAAAAAAAAAAGACTTAAGTCTTTTTTTTTTTTTTTTTTTTTTTTAAATGTAGAATAATAAAATAACTAAGATTAGATTTTTGCTTAAGATGATTAGAATAATTTAATTAGATTAAGGATTATGAATTATTAAATTCGATTAATTATTTTAAATTTGGATTAAGAATTGGATTATTTTTTTAATAAATAGGCAAATTTGGACTTTAATGAAATCTTTTAAACAAAATTATCGTTATATAATTATAAAAAAAAAAAATAGTAATCTACCTTTTTACAAATTGAACGCATAATGTTA
>BPLR01003323.1:0-66451 GCA_021605095.1 Caerostris extrusa
TACATGACTACACTGTAGTTAGGAGTTTTTTAAATGCACAATATATGATCCCTTATTTTCGAAAGATATACTATCTGTTTAAAATAATCTGCATTGGGAAATCTCTGAAGTAAATAAATAATATGATCACTTGTAACTGACGACCGTCATCATAATACAATACGATGTCTAACGATTTAATTATTTTGAGAGAACCAAAATATTGTAAGTACTCAGAATGTTGTGTTTAAAAATTTATTAAAAGATAATATAAAATATATATTCTACTCTCGATTTTTAATAAGAATATCATACATTTACTTTAACAAAATATTGCACATTGTTATCTCTTTTTCTTTTTACTTTTATCTTTAAGAGAATTGTACTTCCACTCTACCTACTTAAAGGCTGACTTTACATTTGCTAACTTTTTATTTGCCTTTTATCTTTCTACTAATTGTATATATTTTACTTAATTACATTTTTCTCCTTCTAATTGGGCTTTAATTTTCACTTTGTTTATTTTGGAAAAGGGCAAATGTAACTCCTTTCATATCTTCATTGAAAATTGAGTTCTACTTTAATAGTACAATTTAATACAATATTAATTTACTAATTTACAACACTTCTTCTTCTTACTTTCAGAAACATTGATATGTATGCGTCATATGACTTAATTTTGAGATAATTAATTTAAAAAATTGAAGTTTTTGACATATTTACTTTACTAAATAACTAAAAGTCTTCAGAAAGTGTTATGATGTACTTTCTAAAAATCGACTTTTTATATTGAATCACAGTTCCTTTTGATCCTTCTGTCCTTCTTATAATATCCATATTATTTTAAACAAATTATGCCTTTTGCAGTATCTGTAGCATAATGACAGCATGACATTTTCACAATATAGCATTAAAACTGCATAACAATTAGCACAGCGATTGTATAACAATTATAGCATTTATAAGCGCAATAACTGTAGCATTAATAGCATTAGCTATATAGTGTTTTTACAGCGTAGCAGCTGTAAAACAATTCCATAGTCTATCAACTGTACAACACAGGTGAAATTAAAGGAAAGCTAATTATACAACAATAATAATATAGCAATTGTACAACAATAATAGCATAACAATTGTACAGCAATTATAACATAGCATTTGTATAACAGTTATACAATTACAGGATAGCAACTGCAAACAATTACAGTTACACAACAATTATAGCATTCATAGCAATAACTGTAGCATTAATATCATTGTAACTGCATAGCGTTTACAGCGTAACAAACTGTACAACAAAATGGGCAAGAACTGCAAACAGTTATATCAATTACAGGATAATAATTGTACAACAGTTATAGCAATTACAGGATAGCAGCTGTAAATGTAATAAAAACCTTTATTAAATATGACAATAGATAACCTCTTTGCCAAGTTTCAGTATCTTCGACATTTTTTAAAGATGTTACTTGGTGAATTTCTTAGTTTATTTTCAAACGTATTTTTTCGTATGTATAAAAAAAAAAAATAGCAAATGATGAAAAGAATAACATACAAATAACATCATGTCATATGTTTCCAGTGACACACCACACAAAAGCACAAAAACATCAAAATAATTATTTTTCTATTTTTTTTCTGGTTTCATGTTTGAGCTCAAAAAAGAGGTTCCACTATGTTAAAAAAATATTTTTTCTCTCTTTCCCTTTTCTAATTTTTTACTTCCTTTAACTTTAAAGAAACCGAATTGTCTTACATAAAATATGAGCTCCACTGTTCAATATGCACGGTGAGAATTGTATAATAATTTTCTTCTTTTTTCCACATCAGCATTTATTTAGAACTAAATCTACGAAGCATGAGTTGGAAAAAGCATTCTGGTTGAAAAAAAGTATAACTGCGTTTTTTTTCCCTTCGATTTTTACATTATCTATCGCTTTCCGGAAGCATTGAATTGCATCAATTTTGCCTTCGAGATCCAAATTTTTCCATTTTCTCGAATCCTCGCTGCCAAACTCAGCAGTTATTTAAATGCATTCAGTAGTAATTGAATGCCTTCTGGTTGCAAAATAGATTTGTAATTGAATGAATGCAGAAAATTGATTTAAACATTTCTGCTGAAATTATTGTGCCCCGCTAATGATGTAGTTGGTTTTATTGCTAAATTGTGATTAATGATGTTGATGGTTTACTACAAATTTGGCAGAAATAATGATTTAGATGGATGATTACGATTGTGATTAATGGCGAGAAGTGCTTATTACAATTGTGATTAATGATGTAAAGGGCTTATTACAATTGTGGATTAATGATGCTTGATGGTTTACCACACCTTGTGAGTAATGATGAAAGGGCTTCTAATACAATTGTGAGTAATGGTGTGATGGTTTATTATAATTGTAAGTAATGATGTAGAGAGGTTTGTTGCAATTGTGATTAATGATAAAGATTGTATATTGGGTAAATTGTGATTAATGAAATGCAGATAGTTTATTACTGTAAATTTTTTGACATTGATCATTGTGATTATTGTTTAGTTTATTGTGATTAATGATGTAGAGGGTTATTACAGTTGTTTATTACAGTAACATCATTAATCACAGTTGAAACTGTAATGATGTTGAGGATTTATTACAATTGTGATGTAATGATGTAGATGGTTTATTACAATTGTGATTGACGATGAAGATGATTTATTCCAATTATTATTGGCGTAATTTTTTATTGCAATTATAATTAACGATGTAGATGGTTTTATTACAATTGTGGGATTAATGATGTATATGGTTTTTTACAGCTGGGTTTTTAAAAAACTAAATGATTTTACTAAATGATTGACTGCCTTTCCAGTAAATCATAAATTAAAATTAAGTTCAGTTTCTTAAAAATTGGTAACTAATCCCAATGTATTTCTTTATCTCCAAGATCAATGTAATTCATCTCCAAAGACCATCGAAATGAAGTCACACATTAAGAATCATACTGGAAATTCAGGATTTCATAGCTCTATGTGCAACTGAAACTGAAAAAAACATTTCTAGGATTTGGCTGCCTTATCTGATATGTACATCATCAAGTGATAAAATAAAAATTCGACAGAATATCCATTTTTTTTTTTTTTTTTTTTTTTTTTTTGCTATCATGCTATAAACAGTGGTTGGACATGAAACACTAATTATCGAAGCATGCTAAAGTTTTCATCGAATATTGTAAAAGAAATGCAAATCTGTTCACAGTCCTGACAGATCAATCTTCACTGCATCCGTAACAGCACTTCAAAAATTAGCTAATAAATAACAGCTCAATGAGATCAGCCAAAAAGAGAGGCATAGAGTGAAGCCACTTGAACAAACCCAAAGAAAGAAGAAGAATGTTATTCCACCCAGTATCTTGTAATGGCCGATTATTCTCTTTGGCACCACGAAACCGATTTTTTATTTCTTTTCGCAAACATCGAGCCGTTAATCTTTTACTTGAAATAAGATTGGGAAAGAATTACATCAGCATTATTACCAAAAAGAAATAGGGCCCGGAGTCTGCTCCATTTATTTCTGGAAGAATGTGTTCCCTTATAAAAACTGAAACTTCTAATTAATTAATGTCTGTAGAGCTGAAATAAAAGAAACTGCTTGATTTATGCCTGCTGTGACCTTCGCATAGTATCATTTGAGAAAACTAGAACAAATTATCATAAATTTCCATTTTTATTCATTTAAGATTCCAAAGCATGGTGGAGAGTATCTTAATTTTCCAGCTCTTTTATCTCACAATTATTTCATTTCAGTGCATTTCAATAAAGTACAAATATCTTTTTTGTTGCCATTCAAATCAAATAGACGAATTTTATGAAAAACTATAATAAACCTGCAGTTTTCAATAATAAAAGAAGCAAATGAAATAAATAAAAACTATAAATTTTGAACTCATTAATCGTTGTGTTGACAGAAAACATTTTCTTAAACTTTTTATGCGTTGTTACGTAAGTAAATTAGGTGAATAAGAAAATATAAATTACCTGTCAAAAATCACTCATCCATGTGAATCACTCATCCATCCCATTTCTCTAGAAAGTAGTTTCTTTTTTAAAAATATTTTTATTTTAACTAGCTAAACTGTTTTCCATAATGCATTTTTTTACAAATATTTGATTCCCCTTTATTAGTGTTTATTTAAACAGAGACTTATAAATTTATCATAAAAATATGTTTATTTTGTATCACAGCATAACTGAAATGTATTAAAATATTTATACAGTTTAAATACTGAAAGTTTAAAAATAATTTGACTATTTCGGTATTTTTTTGTTTGTTAGAGAAAGGTAAAAACATTTTTTGATTTGTTAATTTTTCCTATTCGAATTTATTTATGGTCTTGCCTTAAAAATTAAAAGAATTAAAAATTAAAAACTGTAAAAAATTATATTTAAAATTGTAGAAGTTTTGAATTTACTCTATTCAATTTAATTGAAATTAGTGAATATTCGAAACGGAATTGGCAACAGATAATTATTTAAAAATAAGAATTATTAAAAAAAATGGAAACTGAAGGCTGCTTAGAAATTTTTACTGCTAACAGAGATACAAAAAGTGGTCGGTAAGTATAAAAGATCGAGTACCTATGCTACAATATCAACTGTACAACAATTATAACATAGCAATAGTATAACTGTTATACAATTGCAGGATAGCAATTGTACAACAATTATAATATAGCAATTATAAAAAACAGCTATACAATTGCAGGATAGCAACTGTACAACAATTAAAACTTAGCAATTGTACAACAGTTATACAATTACAGGATTGAAACTGTACAATGATTGTAACATAGCAATTGTACAACAGTTATAGAATTACAGGATTACCTCTTTGATAAGCTTCAGTATGCGACAATTCTTAAGGTATTGCTTGTGAATTTCTTGGTTTATTTTTTGTATGTATAAAATTTAACAAATGATGAAAAACTAACATCCAAATAACACTAAGTCATATTTTCAGTCAAACACAACCAAACCACAAAAATATTAAAAAAAAATTTAGTTCTATTTTTTTCTCTGATTTCATCTTTTGAGCTCATAAAAAGAGGTTTCACTATATTAAAAACATTTTTTTTTCTCTCTTCTTTTTTTTAAACTTTAACTTAAAGAAACCGAATTGTCTACATAAAATGTGAGTTCCACTGTTCAATATGCAAAAATGGGGAGAAATGTATAATAATTTTCTTTCTTTAACACATCAGCATTTATTTAGAACTAAATCTACAAAGCATGAGTTGGAAAAAAAAAAGATTCGGGGCTGAATAAAGTATGTTTGCGTTTTTTATCCTTCGATTTTTTTTTTTTACGTTATCTATCGCTTTTTCCCTAGAAGCATTGAATTGAACTGATTTTTCTCGAGATCTTAAATTTTTTCCATTCTCGAATCTCATCGCAAAACTCAATGTTATTTAAATGCATTCAGTAGTAATCGAATGCTCTTCTGGTTACAAAAATAGATTTAGATTGAATGAATGTAGAAGAAAGTCTAAGAAGAAATTGATTTAAAATATTTCTACTGAAATTATTAGTGCTAATGTTGTATGTTGATGGTTTATAAAATAAACACGCAGCCATTTCATCTCATTAATCACAATTGGAAGTTTAATAAATGTAGATGGTTTATTACAATTGTGATTAATGATGTAGATGGTTTGTTGCAATTTGATTAATGATGTGATGTAGTTTATTACAATTGTGATTAATGGCGAAGATGGATTATTACAAGTGTAATTAAGGATGTAGATGGTTTTACAATTCTGATAATGATATAGGTTTATTACTGTTGTAATAAACCTACATTGTGATTATTGTTTAGTTTAGTGTGATAAATGAAATAGATGATTTGTTACAATTGTAATTAATGACGTAGATGGTTTATTAAATTGTGATCAATGATATAGATTATTTATTACAATTGTGACTAATGATGTAGATGATTTATTGCAATTGTGATTGTAGATGGTTTGTTAAAGTTGTGACTTTAAAACAGACTAACTAGGTATAAAATGGTTGACTACCCTACTACATCATAAGTTAAATTAATTCCAGTTTCTTAAAAACTTGTTAAAATAATCGCAATGTATTTATCTAGAAGTTCAATGAAATTCACCATCCAAAGACCATCTAGATGAAGTCATACATTTAGAGGCTTATTGAAAATTTACCAATTCTTAGCCTACGTGCAGCAAAAAACAAAACTATTTCTACGATTTGTTGCCATATCTGTCAATGTATACATCGCCAAGTGAGTGATAAAAAAATCATTTGATAAGGAATTCATTTTTTTTTTTTTTTTGCTAATCATACAATAAACAGTTGTTGGACCTGAATACTATTAATGGAAATATACGAAATTTTCATGCAATATTTCAAAAGAAAAAACAAAGCTGTTCACAGTCCAGACAGATCAATCTTCACTTCATCCGTAACGGCACTTCAAAATTAACTAACAAATAACAGCCCAATGAGATCCAGCGATCAGAAAAGAGGCATCCAGTGTTTACCACTGAAGCCATTTGAACAAACCCAAAGAAAGAAGAAGAATGTTGTTCCACAGTATTTTGTAACCGGCCGATTATTCTTTTTGGCACCACGAAACGATTTTTCTTTATTTTGCTTTCTGTAAACGTTATCGAACCGTTAATCTTTTCCTTGAAATAAGATTGGGAAAGAATTAATTAGCATTACCAGTAGAAATAGGGCGGAGGGCTCCAGTTTATTTCTGAAGAATGTGTTCCCATATAAAAACTGAAAACTTCTAATTAATTAATGTCCGTAGAGCTGAAATAAAAGAAACTGCTTGATTTATGCTCGCTGTGACCTGCTGCATAGTATCGTTTGAGGAAACTAGAATAAATAATCATTAATTTCCATTTTATTTATTTAAGATTTCAAAGAAGAGTAGAGAGTATCTTATTTTCCAACTCTTTGATTTCACAAATTATTCCATTTCAGTGCATTTCAATAAAGTACAAATATCTTGTGCTGTTCAAATCAAATAGATGAATTTTGAAAAGTGTGAAAATAATAAAGTGCAGATTTGAATAATAGAAGGAGCAAATAAAATAAATAAATATAAATTTTGAACTCATTAATCAGTGAATTACAGAAAATATTGTCTTAAACTTTCATGCATTTGTTTATGTAAATTAAATTAGCCAGAATGAAGTTATAAATTATTCTAGCAAAATACTCCATCCATGTAAGCTGGGATTTCTATTCGATATAGTTAATTTTCTAGAAAAATAGTTACTTTCAAAATATTTTGTATTTTAAGTCGCTAAATTATTTCCCATAATGCATTTTACGACATTTGATTCTCTTTGTCAGTATTTATTCAAAGAAAGATTAACAAATTATCATAAAAATATGTTATTTTATGTCACTATTGTCACTGCGTAACTGAATAAATTATAATTTTTTTAGTTCTAAATGATGAAATTTTTAAAAAATTAATATGACTATTTCAGTATTTTTGTTATTCAGAGAGAACATTTTATTATTTGTTAATTTTGCTTTCAAGTCTATTTCCCACGATCTTGCCTTAAAACGTTTAAAAGAATTAAATTTAAAACTGTAAAAGATTATATTTAAAATTGTAAAGAAATTCTAATGACAAAATTTTTGAATTGACTGTTTTCGATATGATTGAAATTAATGATTATTCGAAACGGAGTTGGCAAATTAAAAATTGAAAATTTAAAAAATGGAACCAATGGGTGATTAGGATGTATTACTACTAACAGAGATAAAAAAAGTGGTCGGTAGGTATAAAATATTGTGCGCATCTGCAGTAAATCATAAGTTAAATTCATTTCAGTTTCTTAAACCATACATGTTTTGCTAGTGGTTCAGAATCAACGTTAAACTGTAAAACGTTAACCTCTCTAATTAGCCAAAAATGTGCAAAAATGACAATAGAGCGACCAACTAAATTAAACTAAACTAATCTTAAAAAATTTGGCAAACATACCAATGTATTTCAACATTCAAAAGACTGTCGAAATGAAGTCATACGTTAGAGACATATTGGAAGTTTAATAAATTCATAGACTACGTGTAGTAGAAACAAAAACATTTCTACGACTTGCTCCAATATCTGCCATATATACATCATTAAGTGATAAAAATTACTTTACTAATATATCCAATTTTTATCATACAATAACAAAGATAGAAAAGAGTACGGTTGGTATAAAATATTGAGTACCTCTGCCCTAAATCATGAGTTAAAATTCATTTCAATTTCTTTAAAGCTAAATCATCACGTCATGTTGCTTAACTTTTTAAATAACCATTACTGCGGGATCCAGTGGGGCAGTTAGAAAATTTAACCACCAACAGAAGTGGGCAGTAGGTATGAAATGGTTGACTACGTATACATAAGTTAAATTCATTTCAGTTTGCTAAAAACTTGATAAATAATCCCAATGGAATTCGTCATCCAAAGCCCATCGAAATGAAGTCGAACATTAAGAGACATATTTGAAATTTAATGAATTCGTAGTCTACGTGCTGTAGAAAAAACATTTGTCTGCCTTTTTCTGCCGTGTATATATCATCACGTTGGTAAATAAACAATTACTTGATCCCGTATCCATTATTTTTTGTCATATAATAAACTGTAGGTGGATCTGAATATTAGAGATACAAAAAGTGGTTCGTATGTATAAAAAGATTGAAAACCTCTTCACAAAATCACAAGATAAATTCATTTCAGTTTTTTAAAAACTTGGTAAATAATAGCAGTGTAATTCATCACTCTAAGACCATTGAAATGAAGTCATAGATTAGGAGGCTTATTGATGTTTATTGACTTCATAGCCTACGTGCAGTAGAAACAGAAACATTTTTACGATTTGTCTTAATTTTTTCTATCATACATGAAACTGAATACTATTAATCAAAACATACAAAGTTTTCATCGAATATTACAAAAAGAAAAACAAAGCTGTTCACAGTCCAGGCGTACTGTTCAAATCAAATAGACGAATTTATGAAAAACTATAAAAAAAAGGAACAAATAAAAATAAATAGAAAATTATTAACTTTGAACTCATTAATCAGTAAGTTGGACAGAAAATATTTTCTTAAAGTTTCATGAATTGTTATGTAATTAAATTAGGCAGAATAAAAAGATATAAATTATTCTAGCAAAAATTACACGTCCATGTGAACTGGGATCTCTATTCGATATAGTTTATTTTATTTCTCTAGAAAAAATAGTTTCTTTTAAAAAAATATTTTGTATTTTAACTAACTAAATTATTTCCCATAATGTATTTTATGACATTTGATCCTATTTGTTAGAGTTTACTAAAACATAGATTTACAAATTTATCATAAAAATATGTTATTTTTTATCATTGCATAACTGAAAGAATTATGATATTTATAGAGTTTTAAAAAATGAACTTTTAAAAATAATATTTAAGTATTTTTGTTATTAAAAGAGAACATTTTATAATTTGTTAATTTTGCTCTTCGAATTTATTCCCTATGATCTTGCCTTAAAATGTTAAAAGAATTAAAATTAAAACTATCAAAAAATTATATTGAAATGTGTAAAGAAATTCTAATTAAAAAACTTTGAATTTATTTTTTCAATATAATTGAAATTAGTGAATATTTGAATAGGATTTGGCAACAGAAAATTATTTAAAAAACAAGTATTATTTAAAAAATGGAAACGATAAGAGATTATTAAATTTAATACTAACAGAGATACAAAAGTTGTCGTTAGTTATAAAAAAGATTGAATATCTCTGCACTAAATTATATGTTAATTAATATCAATTTCCTAAAAACCTAGATGTTTGTTAATGCTTCGGAAACCATGTTAAACTATAGGTATCGGTATAATTAGCTGAAAGGGTGCAAAAATTACCATAGATCCATCTATTAAACTAAACTAATCTAAGCTTAAAAATTTGTAAACAATACTAATGTATTTCATTATTCAAATACCATCGAAACGCAGTTATACTACTGTGTCCAAAAAGTAAGACCAATTTTCAATTAAAAATTTCTGGAACTTATGCAAGTTCAATTTTCTTCTTTTTTAGGTTGCTGGCACTGTCCTTGACATCTGTATGAAATTTGGCAACAAATTATTCATTAGTGTTTGAGATACGCTTAGCTTTGTGAGGCACTAAAACTGTTTCCGACGATTTTTGAAATGTCTGAATTAATTGAGCAAAGAACTTGCTATAACTTTTGTTTGCGGAAGCATATAGAATGTTGCAGAAGGAATTCGTTGAGCATTCCTTTATCTGAAAGAAGTGGTATAAACAGTTTAAAGAAGGCTGAGAACGTGTTGAAGAAAAAAGATGCCATTTATCGACCATCAACCTCAACTGATGAAGCTCATGTAAAAAATTAAATATTTTCTGGCTGCAACGGTCGATTTACAATTAGATACCTTGCTCATGATATTGGAATTTCAAAAGGATCTGTTAATTTCATTTTGTACCTCAAACGCGTCAAATCTCTATTGGTAGGTATAAAAATATTGAGTATCTCTTCACTAAGCCATAAATTAAATTCATTTCAGTTCCTTACTTGGTGGACAATCCCAATGAATTTCTTCATCCCAGAGACCGCCGAAATGAAGTTAGACATTAAGAGGCATATTGGAAATTTAATGAATTAGGTGCAGTAGAAACAAAAACATTTCTAAGAATTGCTGCCATATCTGGCATGCTTGCATCATCAAGTGATAACAAAAATCACTTGATAACATATTCATTTTTTTGCTATCATAAAATAAACAGTAGATGGAATTTAATGTTATTAATCGAAGCATACACAGTTTTCATCGAATATTGCAAAAGAAAAACCAAGCTGTTCACAGTTCAGCCAGATCAATCTTCACTGCATCCGTAACAGCACTTAAAAATCAGCTAATAAATAACAGCTCAATGAGATCGGCGAAAAAGAGGAATACAGCGTTCACCACTGAAGCCACTTGAACAAACCCAAAGAAAGAAGAAGAATGTTGTTCCAGAGCATTTTGTAACAGGCCGATTATTTTTTTGGCACCACGAAACCGATTTTTCTTTATTTCTTGGCTCTTCGTAAACGTTATCGAACCGTTAATCTTTTCCTTGAAATAAGATTGGGAAAGAATAAATTAGCATTAACAGAAGAATTAGGGCGGAAGGGCTCCATTTATTTCTGGAAGAATGTGTCCCCTTTTAAAAACTGAAACTTCTAATTAATTAATATTCGTAGAGCTGAAATAAAAGAAACTGCTTGATTTATGCTTGCTGCGACCTTCTTCATAGCATCGTTTTAAGAAAACTAGAATAAATAATCATAAATTTTCATTTTTATTCATTAAAGATTTCAAAGCATGTTGGAGAGTATCTTCTTATTTTCCAGCTCTTTTATTTGATAATTATATCCGTTTCAGTGCATTTCAATAAAGTACAAATATATTTGTGCCGTTCAAATCAATAGACGAATTTATGGAAAACTGCTGTATAATAAACTGCTGTTTTCAATAGTAAAAGGTGCAAATAAAAATTATAAATTTTGAACTCATTAATCAGTGGGTTGGACAGAAAATATTTTCTTAAAATTTTATGCCCTGTTATGTAATTAAATTAGGCAGAATAAAAAAAGATATAAATTATTCTAGCAAAAATCACTCATCCAAGTAAACTGGGATTTATATTCGATAGAGTTTATTTGATTTCTCTTTATTGAAAAATAGTTTCTTTTAAAAAAAAATATTTTGTTTTTTAACTAGCTAAATTATTTCCCATAATGCATTTTACAATCATTTGATCCTTTTTGATAGTGTTTATTCAAACAGAGTTTTACGAATTTATCACAAAAATACGTAATTTTTATCACTGCATAAGTGAATGAATTATAATACTTATATAGTTTTAAATAATGAATTTTTTTAAAATTATATGACTATTTAAGTATTTTTGTCATTAAGAGAGAACATTTGATGATTTGTTCATTTTGCTAGTCGAATTCTTTTTTCTCATGATCTTACTTTAAATCTTTAAAAGAAATAAAATTAAAACAAAAAAAAAAAATATTTAAATTTTTAAAGAAATTGTAATTAAAATATTTTTTGAATATATTTTTTCAATATAATTAAAATTAGAGAATTTCCGAAAATAAGAGTTGGCAACAGAGAATTATTTGAAAAATAAAAATTATTTAAAAATGGAACCGTTGGGAGATTAGAAAATTTTACAACTTACAAAGACATATAAGTGGTCGGTAGGTATAAAAAGTATCTCTGCACTAAATCATAAGTTAAATTCATTTCAGTTTCTTAAAAACTCAGATGTTTGTTAGTGGTTCGAAATTCAAGCTAAACTATAGCTCGCGGACTAATTAAAAATGATTGTAAAGCGACATACTAAACTAAACTAAACTAATCTTAAGAATTTGAAAAATGATATTAATGTATTTCATCATTTCAAAGACTCTCGAAATAAAGTCATAATAAAGTCATTCATTTTGGAAGTTCAATGAATTCATAGTCTACGTGCAGTAAGAACAAAAACTTTTTTCTACGATTTCGTTGCCTTATCTGGCATGTATACATCATCATGTCACGTTTCTTAACTTTATAAATCGCCAGTACTGTGGAAATAGTGGGCAGTAGGTATGAAATGGTTGATTACCTCTGCACTAAATCATAAGTTAAATTCATTACAGTTTCTGAAAAACGTGATTTAATAATATCAATGTAATTCTTCATCTAGGGGCCATCGAAATTAAGTCATACATTAAGAGGTATAATGGAAGTTTATTGAATTTTTAGCTTACGTGCAGCGGAATCAAAAACTTTTCTACGATTTGGTGTCATATCTGCCATGTATACGTCATCAAGTGATACAAAAATCACTTAATAAAGTATCCATTTTTTATCATATAATAAACAGTAGTTTTTTTTTATTATACAATAACACATATACTAAAGTGATCCGTAGGTATAAAAAGGTCGCCACCCTCTGCGCTAAATCATAAGTTAAATTTATTTGGAATTCTTACGAACTTGGTAACTAAACCCAAAGTATTTCTTCATTCCTAGACCATTAAAAATGCAGTTAGACGTTAAGAGACATATTGGAAGTTTAATGAATTACGAGTAGTAGAAATGTTACTATTCTATATTTTAACTTGATGTAACTTAGCTTTATAAATTGTATAAAGTAAATTTATTTATAACTTTATAAATCGCCAATACTTTGGAGCCGATGGGTGGTTAGAAAATTTTACTACTATTAGAGATTCAAAAGTTGTTTGTAGATATAAAAAGTGTGAATTTCTTCAGAACTTGGTAAAATAATATCAATGTTTTCTTTGTCCAAAAAATCAAAATTCAGTTATACATTACGAGACATATTGGAAGTATAATGATTTCAAAGGCAACGTGTAATAGAAATAAAAACTTTACTACGACTTGCTGCCATATCTACCACGTACAAATCATCAAGTGATAAAAAATCACTTGATAGCGTATCCATTTTTTTCTATCATACAATAAATAGTAGTTGGACCTGAATACTATTAATCGAAGCATACAAAGTTTTCATCGAATATTTCAAAAGAAAAACATGACTGTTCACAGTCCGGACTGATCAGTCTTCACTGCATCCGTAACAGCATTTCGAAATTAGCTAATAAATAACAGCTCGATGAGATCGGCGAAAAAGAGGCATCCATTGTTTTACCACTGAAGCCACTTGAACAAACCCAAAGAAAGGAGACGAATGTTGTTCCACAGTATTTTGTAACCGGATGATTATTCTTTTTGGCACCACGAAACCGATTTTCCTTTATTTTTGGCTTCGTAAAACGTTATCGAACCGTTAATCTTTTCCTTGAAATAAGATTGGGAAAGAATTAATTAGCATTACCAGAAGAAATAGGGCGGAAGGGTCCATTTATTTCTGGAAGAATGTGTTCCCTTATAAAAACTGAAACTTCTAATTAATTAATGTCCGTAGAGCTGAAATAAAAGAAATTACTTGATTTATGCTTGCTCTGACCTTCTGCATAGTAGCGTTTTGAGAAAAATAGAATAAATAATCATAAATTTCCCTTTTATTCATTTAAAATTTCAAACCATGGCGGAGAGTATCTTCTTATTTTTCAGCTCATTTATTTCACAATTATTCCATTTCAGTGCATTTCAATAAAGTACAAATATCTTTGTGCTGTTCAAATCAAATAGCTGTATTTATGAAAAACTATAATAAACTGCAGTTTTCAATAGTAAAAGAAGCCAAGAAAATAAACAAAAAATTATAAATTTTGAATTCATTAATCAGTGAGTTGGACAGAAAGTATTTTCTTAAACTTTTATGCATTATTATGTAATTAAATTAGATTGAATAAAAAAAGATATAAATTATTCTAGCAAAAATTACTCATCCATGGGACCTGGGATTTCAATTCGATATAGCTTATTTTATTTCTCTGGAATAAATAGTTTCTTTCACAATATTTTGTATTTTAACTAGCTAAATTATTTTCCACGATCCATTTCACGACATTTGATCCTTTTTGTTGACGTTTATTCAAACAGAGATTTACAAATTTGTCATAAAATTATGTCATTTTACATCACTGCATAACTAAATGAATTATAATATTTATACAGTTTTAAATAATGAATGTTTTAAAAAATAATATGACTATTTCAGAATTTTTGTTATTAGATGAGAATGATTTGTTTTATTATTTGTTTTTGTTTGTCGAATTTATTCCCCTTGATCTTGCTTTTTAAAATGTTAAAAGTATTAAAATTAAAACTGTAAAAAATTATATTAAAATTTGTAACGAAATTCTAATTATTTTTTTTTCAATTTACTGTTTTCAATGTAATTGAAATCAGTGAATATTCGAAAAGCAGTTGGTAACAGATAATTATTTAAAAAAAGAATTATTAAAAAATTACAATAACTAAGAACGTTACATTTGAGCACGTACATCGAGAATGATATTTGAATTTACTAGCAAATTTAATCTCATATGTTTACAAAATATTTGAAAATAACTTGAAATACTGCGATGTTTGACTTGTAAATACTAGCATATTAAATAAACTATTTTAATATTTGATATCAAATAACGAATGTTTATGCTTATTTTATTAGTACATATAGTTTCTTTAAAGGTGTGAGTAAATCAAAAGTAAATCTTAAATTTCAATATTATTAATTTTTGCCATTATGGGAATATGAATATGAAAATGGGGAATATGTACAAAAGGTAGTGTGAACTTTTTGAGATATAATAAAAAAAATAAACCAAAAGAAGAAAGTTATGCTATCCATTTTTATATAAGAATATAAACCACAAAATTTCAAACAATGTTTTTATGTCTCTTAATAGACTAAATTTGCCAAAAATTATTTACAAATTGTGATGCAAACGATCATGGCTTTGATGTGTAAAATACCATTGATAATAGACCTTCGACATATACTAAAACTAGAAAGAAAGCAAATTGGGTATAAGATTTATACAGGATAATTACACGGTCAAAAGTCAAATTGTGAGGCGTGATAAATCTTACTTGCTAATCATATTGACATTGCATGTTTTTAACTCTATTTGGCCAATAAAAGTGGTTACCTTGCACCAGGAATGTATTATTCTCCTAGATTATCTAAATTTAAATAAATTATGGAATTGAAGAATATGAATGCATATCTTCAAAAAATCAATTAATCAGTGGATATAATATAAAGAATTAGAAAGTATGAGACGTTTTGTCTCAATTCTTTTAATATATTTGTCCATCACATGCTGTATTGCATTTATTTACCTTTTACCTATTATTGGAGTGAAATTGAGAGTTTCTGAATTTTTAAATATGAAGATGCAAATGGAATAGATACAAAATTCGCGTAGAAATTTATTAAATATGAATTTGTTTTAAACATCTTCTCGTGTTATTTTTTTGTCTCATATCTTTAAAAAGATTCAATAACTCAAGAACATCCTGTTCTATTTATAAAAGAAAACTCACTTTAGATTATGAAACAAGAACAATCTCATTTATACCCTAAATATAAAAATGAAGGATTTTGAAAAACGATTAGATTGCTATTAAATTGAGCACTTCTTAAAATAATCGGCTGTTATCTCTCAAAAGAAAAGAATGCTTCTTCTCTTTTTTACTCAATGGCCCTGGAACTTTCAATTCCGGAATTGGAAATCGTAAGAGGTTGAACATTCTTTAAAATTAGTTTACGCGAAATCAGATTTCTTTTTCAGAATTGCTGTTCTAAAAGAAGCCTGCCATTTTTCAACAACTAAAAACTCTAACAGGCGCATAAAAAACCTTGTGCAGTACCCGCTCCTGGCTAATGGAATATCTGTCTTTGTTTCCTCCTTTTTTATTAAGTTTTGTTGTCCTTTGTTCTTGTGGCTCATTGGATGGCACGCTGGCTTCTTTGTCTCCGCGGTTTCCGCGTTCTATTGGATTAGTCTCTGTCGATGGATCTGTTCTATCCAGATAAGCATCCAGGGTGAAGGTAAGTTTTTGATTTCTTTTTTTTTTTTGTGCGCGGCCTTAGATGAGTGGACTTTGGTGGTCTGCTTTTGGTTTTGTTGGCCGTGGTAGTATACACTGCTTTAGCTTGTTTGTTTTTTGTGTGTTGTAACTTTTTAAAGTCTGCTTTTCAGCAATCTTTTGTGTTTCCTCAATGAACTTTTCGGTGATAATAGTAATTGTTGAAAACCACAATAGGATGGGTGTCAGTTATCTTCTTTTCCCACAAGTTTTTTTTTTTTTTTGCTATGAGTTTCTTTTTTAGGAAACTTCGTATCATTATAAAATATTTAATGTTACATATGCCCCAATTTAAAATAAGAAAAACATTATTTTTTTGCATAGAATAAAAAAAAAAATAAAGCATTTATATGCATAGAAAACTTGTTTATATATTGATAGTTTTATATAACATTATGAATGTAACATAAAAATTTGAATTTTGGTTTAACCATATGAGAAACATCAAAATAAAATACCCTGGTAGCGTATTGTTTATTTATTTATTTTACAATCTTGTCGTTTACTTCACTTTCAAAGTTATAAAATAATATTACTTTGCCCTTTAGATATAGATATATAGTGCCTGATGGCCGAGTGACTAGCACTGTCTCGGGTTCGATTCCCGAGGTAAAATGGAATAGGTTATAGTGGTTTGGAAACCACTTTAAACCGTAGGTTCAGTCTTATTTGACTGTAGGGGCCCTAGCTCGTAAAAAAATTACAGCCCAGAAATCGGTCAACGAAAGTTAATGGAGTGATTTCTGAATTTTTCAATATGAAGATGCAAATCAAAGTCACGTAAAAATTTATTAAATATGAAATTATCTTTTAAATAAACATCTTATCCTATCATGATATTTTTTTGTTACATGGAATTACAACAGATTCAATAAATCAAAGACATCCTGTTTCATTAATAAAAAAATTCTTAATTTAGATTATGGAATAAGAACAATCTCATTCATACCATAAAAACAAAAATGAAGTATTTAAAAAAAATTTAGATTGCTAATAAACTGAGTACTTCTTAAAATAGTCGGCTGCTATCTCTAAAAGAAAATAATGCTTCCTTTTTTACTCAATGGTCCCGGAACTTCCAGTTCCACAATTGGAAATTACAAGAGGTTGGACATTCTTTTTAAAATCAGTTTACGCGAAATAAGATTTATTTTCAAAATTGCTGTTCTAAAAAGAAGCCTGCCTTTTTTCAACAACTAAAAACACTAACAGGCATAAAACCACCATGTGCAGTAACCACTCTTGGCTAATCGAACATCTGTCTTTGGTTCTTCTTTTTTTATTAAGTTTTTGTCGTCCTTTGTTCTTGTGGCTCATTGGTTGGCACGCGGGCTTCTTAGTCTCCGCGGTGTCCGTGTTCTATTGGATCAGCCTCTGTCGTTGGATCTGTTTTTGTGCAGATAAGCATTCAGAGTGAAGGTAAGTCTTTTGATGCCTTTTTTTTTTTTCTTTTGTGCAGCCTTAGATTAGTGGATTTTTGTGATTTGTTTTTGGTTTTGTTTGCGGTGGTGGTATACGCTGCTTTAGCTTGTTTGTTTTTTGTGTGTTGTAACTTTTTAAAGTCGGCCTTTCGGCAAATCTTTTGTGTTTCGTCGATGAATGTTTCGGTGATAAGAGTAATTGTTGAGGACGACAATTGGATGGGTTTCAGTAATCTTCTTTTTTTTCCTTTTTTTAGTAAATATTGTATCAATATAAAATATTTTATGCTACATAAGTTAAATATAAAATGGAGTTCTGCTGTAAATGATTTGGATTTAAAATACGATATTAATTTATTAATTTTCAACACTTCTCATTTTTACAATCACAAAACATGATATATATGTGTCATATGTCTTAGTTTTATAATAATTAATTTAAAAAGTTTGAAGTTTTACCATATCTTCTTTACTAAATAACTAAAAGACTTTAGAAAGTGTTAGGATATACCTTCTAAGAGTAGATTTTATATTTCATGACAGTTCCTTTTGAGGGGACATCCTCCTGTCCGTATCATATCCATGTTATTTTAAACAGCTTTACGCCATTGCAGCAACTGTAGCATTATGGCAGTTATAGCATTTCCACCATATAGCATTTATTTAGTATTTAAAATGCATAACATATACATTACAACAATTGTATAACAATTATAGCATAACAACTGTAACATTAATAGAATTGCAACTGTATAGCGTTTGCAGCATAGAAGCTGTACATCAGTTATACAAATTACAGGATTATAATGGTACAACAATTATAACATAGCACTTGTAAAACGATTATAACATAGCAATTGCACAACAGATACATAATTACTGCAAAATATATATAATTACAACAACAGATATTTAATTACAGCAACAGATATACAATTACAGCAGCTGTACAACAGTTATAACAATTACAGGATAGCAATAGTAATCCAAATTATAACATAGCAAATGCAATATTAGCAATTGTAGTTATACAATTGTAAAAATGCAATTGTAGTTATACAATTATAAAATATCAATTGTACAACACAATTATATTAATTACTATTAGGATATCAACTATATTACTATTAGGATAGCAACTGTATTATGATAGCAACTATATTATTGTTAGGATAGCAAAAATATTATTATTAGGATGGCAATTGTAAATGCAAGCAAATCTTTAATAAATATGAGAACAGAGATCTTTGATTAGCTTCATTATTCGACGCTTTATAATAGATAATGTTTGGGAATTTCTTTTTATTTTCAAACACATTTTTTTCGTTGTACAAAAAAATTAATAAATGATGAAAGAATAACATCCATACAACACTATGTCATATGCACAAAAATATTAAAATAATTGGTCTCTTTTTTTCCCTCTGGTTTCATCTTTTGAGCTCTAAAAAGAGGTTTTCACTATATTAAAAATATTTTTTTCTAGATTTTGGCTGAATAGAGTATGGCTGCGTTTTCCCTTCGATTTTTACATTATATTTCGCTTTCCAGAAGCATTGAATTGCATCGATTCTGCTCGAGATCTTAAATTTTCCCATTTCTCGAATCCTCATAAAAACTCAATGTTATTTAAATGCATTCAGTAGTAATTGAATGCTCTTCTGGTTAATAAATAAAATAAAATATATTTGAATTGAATGAATGTAGAAGGGTATAAGAAAAAAATTGATTTAAGATATTTCTTCTGAAATTATTGTGCTGATGTTGTAGATGGTTTATTACAAGATTGATTAATGATGTAGATGGCTTATTGCAATTGTGATTAATGTCTGTAGATTGTTTATTGCAGATGATTTATTAAATCTGTAATAAACCATCTTCATCATTAATCACAATTGGAAACATAATGATGCAGATGATTTAATTGATAAACTGTTATAAAGTTAGGAAAGGTAACGTGATGATTTCTCCATTAATGTGGAACCAATCGGCGGTTAGAAATTTTACCACTAAGACAAGTGGTAGGTGGTATGAAATGGTTGACTACCGCTGAACAAATTAAATTTATTTCAATTTTTTTACAACTTGGTAAATACTATCAATGTATTTCATCATTCCAAACACCATCGAAATTTAGTTATACATTAAGAAACATATTGGATGTTTAATTAACTACATGTAGTTGTAACAAAAACACATCTACGACTCGCTGCCATATCTACCATATATACATCATCAAGTGATAAAAAATCCTTGATAGCGTATCCATTTTTTTGCTACAATACAATAAACAGTAGTTGGACATGAATACTATTAATCTAAGCATACAGAGTTTTTCATCGAATATCACAAAAAAGAAAAACAAAGCTGTTCGCAGTCCAGACAGATCAATCTTCACTGCATCCGTAACAGCACTTCAAAATTAACTAATAAATAACAGCTCAATGAGATCAGTGAAAAAGAGGCATCCAGTGTTCACCACAGAGGCCACTTGAACAAACCCAAAGAAAGGAGACGAATGTTGTTCCACAGTATTTTGTAACCGGCTGATTATTCTTTTTTGGCACCACGCACTGGTTTTTCTTTATTTCTGGGCTTCGTAAACGTTATCGAACCGTTAATCTTTTCCTTGAAATAGGATTGGGAAAGAATTAATTAGCATTACCAGAAGAAACAGGGCGGAAGGGTTCCATTTATTTCTCGAATAATGTGTTTCCTTATAAAAACTGAAACTTCTAATTAATTAATGTCCGTAGAGCTGAAATAAAAGAAATTGCTTGATTTATGCTCGCTCTGACCTTCTGCATAGTATCGTTTTGAGAAAACTAGAATAAATAATCATAAATTTCCATTTTTATTCATTTAAGATTACAAAGCATGGTGGAGAGTATCTTCTTATTTTCAGCTCTTTTATTTCACAATTATTACATTTCACTTCATTTTAATAAAGTTCAAATATCTTTGTTCTGGTCAAATCAAATAGACATATTTATGAAACTTAAACATGAACATAAACATTATTAACAAATAAAAATAAATAAATAATTATAAATTTTGAAAGCATTAATCAGTGATTTGGGCAGAAAATATTTTCTTAAACTCTTATGCATGGTTATGTAATTGAATTTGGTAGAATAAATAATCATAGCAAAAATCATTCATCCATGTGAAATGGGATTTTCTATTCAATATAATTTATTTTATTTCTCTAAAAAAAATAGTTTATTTCAAAATATTGTGTATTTTAACTCGCTAAATTGTTTCCTATAATGAATTTTACGACATTTGATCATTTTGTTAATGTTTATTCAAACAGAGATTTACAAATTTATCTTAAAAATATGTTATTTTATATCACCGCATAACTAAATGAATTACAATATTTATACAGATTTAAAAAAATGACATTTTTAAAAATGATATGATTATTTTATAATTTTTGTTATTGAGAAAGAACATTTTGTAATTTGTTAATTTTGATCGTCGAAATTATTCCTATGATCTTGCTTTAAAACGTTAAAAATTAAAATTAAAAGTTTAAAAATTTGTATTTAAATTTGTATAAAATTCTAATTAAAAATTATTAGAATTACTGTTTTCAATGTGATTGAAACTAGTGAATAGGAAAAGAAGTTGGCAATAGGTATTTATTTAAAAAATAAGCATTACTGAAAAAATGGAAACGATGGGCCCCTTAGAAAATATTACAACTAACAGAAATACAAAAAGAGGGCGGTCGGTACAAAAGATCTACTACTTCTGCACTAGATCACTGCGTCTCGGTGCGAAGGCTGACACTCTACCTACGGGTGTTCCATCACAACAGAGGCTGCTATTTTTGCTTCTTTCCATACGCAGATTGCTCATGGGATGTCCGACCGGCACTGCAGGATATAGAAGATTTGCCACAATACACAAAAAAACAATGCTCATTAGTCGAGGTATACAGTTGTCTACATGTTAATGATGGAAAAGAGTTAAAACTGGAAACGAGGAAATCGTATTGACAGAAGAGAAAAAGGGAAAAATTTGAGACAAAAATATAAATATTGACAAAAATAAAGACAAAGTTGTGTTTTATGGAGTGCCTGGGGAAAAAAACTATCCATACCCCCTGTTACTTAAGTATTATTAAAAGTATTTAAAGAAATTATAGCATAGGAAAATTTTTAAAAATTTAAACTTAAATATAGTGAGTATATTCTTGACATCGGACCGTCCCAGGATGGTCAACTTCATGTTGTTATTAAACAATGGTTTCCCTTACAGCATAAATTTATGCTTGTCCAAGATTATCTGAATTTTCATAAATTATTAAAAATTAAACAAATTTTCATTCTGATAATATTGTCAGTATCTTCAAAAAATCAAATAATCAGTGGATGTAATCTGAAGAATCTGAAAATGTAAAGCATTTTGCCCCCATGTATATAATATTTTTCTTCATCACATGCTGCATTGAAGTTACTTGAACTAAATTTCGCCATTGAAATTATTTACCTTTCAATTGAACATTGTTTCTATTATTTTATTTAGAAAGTTATTGGAGTGAAATTCAGAATTTCTGAATTTTTAGATATAAGATACAAGTGAAAGTCCGTAGAAATTTATTAAACATGCCTACACACATATGTCTTTTAAGTAAACATCATCTGATTATATCATGATATTTTTTTTGTCACGTAACGTTAAAATTCAATAACTCATAAATAATTCAATAACTCATTAATAAAAAAAAAATCACTTTAGATTCTGAAACAAGAAGAATCTCATTTAATATCCCAAAAACAAAAAATGAAGGATTTTGAAAAATAAAAAAAAAATAAAATTACTACTAATTTGAGCACTTCTGAAAATAATCGGCTGTTATCTCTAAAAAGAAAAGAATGCTTCTTTTCTTTTACTCAATGGTCCTGAACTTCCAATTCCGGAATTGAAAATCATAAGAGGTTGACATTCTTTTAAAAATTAGTTTACACGAAATAAGATTTCTTTTGAGAATCGCTGTTCCAAAAGAAGCCTGCCATTTTTCAACAACTAAAAACACTAACAGCATAAAAAACCTTGTGCAGTTAAAAACTCCTGGCTAATGGAACATCTGTCTTTGGTTCTTCTTTTTTTTTTTTTTTTTGTCGTCCTTTGTTCTTGTGGCTCATTGGATGGCACGCTGGCTTTTTGTCTCCGCGGTTTCCGTGTTCCATTGGATTAGCCTCTGTCGATGGATCTGTTTTGTCCAGATAAGCATCCAAAGTGAAGGTGAGTTTTTGATTTCCTTTTTTTTTTTGCGGCCTTAGATGAGTGGAATTTGTGATCTGTTTTTTATTTTGTTTGCGGTGGCGGTATACGCTGGTTTAGCTTGTTTGTTTTTGTGTGTTGTAACTTTAAAGTCGGCTTTTCAGCAATCTATTGTGTTTCATCAATGAATGTTTCGGTGATAACAGTAATTGTTGAGGACGACAATTGAATGGATTTCAGTAATCTTCTTTTTCCGGCAAGTTCTCTTTTTTACTATACTCTTTTTACTGAACTTTGTTTCATTATAAAATATTTTATGTTACATATGTTGCAATTTAAAAATAAAAAACATTATTTTTGCATAGAATAAAATAAAAATTAACATCGAAACATTTATATACATAGATAACTTGTTACGTATTCATCTTTTTTATAGGTATTATAAATGTAACATACAAATCGAATTTTGTTTTAAACTTATGACAAACATCAAATAAAATACCTCGGTAGCATAAAAAATTAAAAGATAAAATAAAATATAAAAAATATAAATATTCTACTCGATTTTTAATAAGAATATCATACTTTACTTTAACAAATATTTACTGTTACTTTTTTTTTTTACTTTTTCTTAAAGAGTATTGTACTTTTCCCTTCTACCCTTACTTAAAGGCTCTTTTACTTTTATTTTATTGTTAACTTTTTAGTTGTATTTTTATCTTTTTCTTCATTCTTTTTTTTTTACTTTTTAATGCCATTTTTTCCTTTTAATTAGGTTTGATTTTCACTTTTTTATTTTGGAAAAGGGCAAATGTAAAGAACTTTTTTCATATCTTGATTGAACATTGTTCTACTGTAGTTAATTTGAATTTAAAATACAATATTAATTTATTAATTTACAGCACTTCTCCTACTTGCATTCACAAAACACATTGATATGTATGTGTCATGTGACTTAGCTTTAAGATAATTAATTTAAAAATTTAAAGTTTTGACATATATTCTTTACTAAATAACTAAAAGACTTTAGATAGTATTATGATATACCTTCTGAAAGTCGACTTCTTTATATTTAATGACAGTTCCTTTTTATCCTTCTGCCCTTCTTATAATATCCATGTTATTTTTAAACAGCTTATGTCATTGCAGCAACTGTAGCATTATGGTATTTCTACAATATATTTATAGAATTGAAACTTTGCATAACATTTATAGCACATCAATTGTATAACAATTATAGCATTTATAGTATAACAACTGTAGCATTAATAGCATAGCAACTGCGGGCATTAATAGTATAGCAACTGTGGCATTTCAAATCTATAGCTTTTAACATCGTAGCAACTGTACAAAAGTTATAGCAATTATAGGATAGCAATTGCACAACAATTATAACATAGCACGTGTACAATAATTATAACATAGCAATTATACAACAGTTATACAATTACATAAAAATCAACAGTACAACAATTAATACATAACAATTGTACAACAGTTATAAAATTACAGAACAACAGCTGTAAATGCAAGCAAATATAATGTAAATCGTTAATAAATAAAAGAGCATCTTTGATAAGCTTCAGTATTCGACGCTTTATAAAAGATAATTTTTGTGAATTTCTTTTTCAAGCACATTGTTTTCGTATGTACAAAAATTAATGAAAATGAAAAAATAACATATAAACAACACTATGTCATACTTTTCAGACACACCACAAAAGCACAAAAACTTTAAAATAATTCGTTTCAATTTTGTTCCTCTAGTCTCATCTTTTGAGCTCATAAAAAGAGATTTCCACTATATTAAAACCATTTTTTCTCCTTATCCCATTTTTAACTAAAAGACTTTAGAAATTGTTAAGATATTTCGACATCTTTATACTTAATGACAGTTCGTTTTGAATCCTTCTTATAATATCCATGTTATTTTAAACAGCTTATACCATTGCAGCAACTGTAGCATTAAGGAGTTATGAGCAACTGTAGCAATGAGTTAGTGTTCAATATGCACGAAGAGAAATGTATAATAATTTTTTCTTTAACACAGCGACATTTATTTAGAACTAAATCTACGAAGCATGAGAGAGAGAAAAAGAGATTTTGGCTGAATAAAGTATGGATACCTTTTTACCCTTCGATTTTTTTACATTATATTTCGCTTTTCAGAAGCATTGAATTGCATCGATTTTGCTCGAGATCTTAAATTTTTCCCATTTTCGAATCCTCGCAAAACTCAATGTTATTTAAATGCATTCAGTAGTAATCGAATGCTCTTCTGGTTACAAAAATTGATTTAAATCGAATGAATGTAGAAGGGTATAAGAACAAAATTATTTAAAACATTTCTGCTGAAATTATTGTGAATGTAGATGATTTATTACAATCGTGACTAATGATGTAGACGGTTTATTACAACTGTAATAAACCATCTGCATCACTAATCTAATTTCAATAATCCATCTACAGCATTAATCTCAATTATTAATACAAAATCTACAGCATTAATCTCAATGGTAATAAAACATCTACATCATTAATCACAGTTGGTAGTGTAATGATGTAAATAGTTATTATAAATGTGTTTAATGATGCAGATGTTTATTGTAACTGTAATAAACCATCTACATCATTACTCACAATTTAGTAATAAACCATATACATCATTATTACTCACAATTGTAATAATCCATTACAACACATTAATCACAATTGTAATAAACCATCTACATCAATCACAGTTGGTAATGTAATGAAGTAGATTATTTATTATAATTGTGATTATTGATCTGATTAGTTTATTAAAATTGTGATTAATGATGTAGATGGTTTATTACAATTGTGATTAATTATGTAGATGATTTATTACAAATGATTAATCATTTTAGACCGTTTATTACAGTTGTGATTTTAAAAGACTAGGTAGGTATGAAATGGTTGACTATCTCTGCACTAGATCATAAGGTAAATTAATTTCAGTCTCTAAAAACTTGGTAATTAATCCCAATGTATTTCGTTATATCGGATCAATATAATTCATCATCCAAAACCATCGAAATGAAGTCATACATTAAGAGGCATATTGGATGAAATTGTTCTTAGCCTACGTGCATCAGAAACAACAACATTTCTACAATTTGGCTGCCATATCTGCCATTTACACATCATCAAGTATTAAAAATCATTTGATAACGTATTCATTTTTTCTATGATACATGAAACTGCATACTATTAATCGAAGCATACAGAATTTTCATCGAATATTTCAAAAGAAAAACAAACCTGTTCACAGTCTAGACAGATCCAATCTTCACTGCATCCACAATGGCACTTCAAAATTAGCTAATAAACAACAGCTCAATGAGATCCACGAAAAAAGGCATCCAGTGTTCGCCACTGAAGCCACTTGAGCAAATCCAAAGAAAGAAGAATGTTGTTCCACAGTATTTTGTAACCGGCCGATTATTCTTTTAGGCACCACGAAACCGATTTTTCTTTATTCCTTGGCTTCGTAAACGTTGTCGAACCGTTAATCTTTTCTTGAAATAAGATTGGGAAAGAATTAATTGGCATTACCAGAAGAAATAGGGCGGAAGGGCTCCATTTACTACTGGAATAATGTGTTCCCTATAAAAACTGAAATTTCTAATTAATTAATGTCCGTACAGCTGAAATAAAGAAATTGCTTGATTTATGCTCGTTGTGACCTTCTGCATAGTAACGTTTTGAGAAAATTAGAATAAATAATCATAAATTCACATTTTTATTCATTTAATATTTCAAAACATGGCGGCGAGTAACTTTTTATTTTCCAGATTTTTCATTTCACAATTATTCCATTTCAATACATTTCAATAAGGTACAAATATCTTTGCGCTGTTCAAATCAAATAGACGAATTTATGAAAAACTATACTTAATAATAATAGTCGCAAATAAAAAATAAATACATAAATATTAATTTTGAACTCATTAATCAGTGAGTTGGACAGAACATATTTTCTTAACTTTTACGCTATGTTATGTAATTAAATAAGATAGAATAAAAAGATATAAATTATTCTAACAAAAATCACTCATCCATGTAAACTGGGATTTCTATTCGATTTAGTTTATTTTATTTCTCTGAACAAAATAGTTTCTTTCAAAATATTTTGTAATTTAACTAGTTAAATTATTTTCCATAATGCATTTTTCGAAATTTGATCATTTTTTGTTAGAGCTTATTCAAACAGAGATTTACAAATCTGTTCCCTACTACCCACTAATCGAAGTTTCGGCTTTCATGGTGGGAGGTATGGGTTTTGTTGATGCTGAAGAACTTTTTTTTTAAAATTTAATTGACTTAAAAATTCCCATTTGAACATTTTTAAAAGTATTGTTTAAAAATATATTCATGAATAATCTAATAATGAGGCCAATCTACGTTAATCTGTCTCATCAACAATCATGAACAAAGTTTTCAATTTTTTAGATATTTTCATGAGATTTAATGACGCCAATTTGGAGTTTCAAGGTGCTAATAAAACTCCTTTAGGTTAACAAAGTATTGTGTCAATATTTATTGATAAATTTGTACTACTTTGTTATAATCTATTAAAAGGGAAAATTCCATTAGTTTCATGAATTATCCATGAACTTGGTGGAACTACAGAGGATATTAACATATTCTGTAGTGAATCAACCAACTTAAATTGGACATAGAAAAAATAATTTGAATATATTTTGAAATTGAAGGTTATGATTGGATTAATTTTCAAAACCTTTTCTTAAACTTTTATGCATTGTTATTTAATTAAATGAGGTAGAAAAAGAGATATAAATTATTCTAGCAAAATTCACTCATCAATGTAAACTGGGATTTCTATTCGATGTATTTTTATTTTATTTCTCTAGAACCAATAATTTCTTTAAAAATATTTTGTATTTTAACTAGCTAAATTATTTTCCATAATACATTTTATAATGATTGATTCTTTTTTTTTTTTTAGCGTTTATTCAAACAGAGATTTAAAAATATGTTATTATATATCACTGCATAACTGAGTGACTTATAATATTTATACTGTTTTAAATAATGAAATTTTTAAAAATAATGTGAATATTTTCGTATTTTTGTTATTAAAGAGCTCATTTTATGATTTGTTAATTTTGTTCGTTGAATTTATTCCCCATGATTTTGCTTTAAAACCTTAAAAGAATTAAAATTAAAGCTGTAAAAAATTATATTTAAATTTGTTCAAAAATTCTAATTAAAAATTTTTTAATTTATTTTCAATATAATTGACATTAGTGAATATCCGAAAAGGAGTTGGCAACAGAGAATCATTTAAAAAATAGGAATCATTAAAAAAATGGAACCGATGGACGATTAGAAAATTTTACTACTAACAAAGATGTAAAAATAGTCGGTAGGTTTAAAAAAGATTAATTATCTCTGCACTAAATCATTAATTAAATTCTTTTCAGTTTCTTAAAAACTTCGTAAATAATATCAATGTAATTCATTATATGAAGACAATCGAAATGCAGTTATTCATTAACATATTGGAACATTATCATGGACATATTGGAAGTATAACTACAGTAAATTGTTTTATATTCTGCAAAACATAGTAAAGTCTAGCATAAAATATTTGGTAAGTAATTATTACTGTATGATTTAACTTGATGTAACTCTGCTTTATGAATTTTAAAAATAAAATTAATTATAACTATATAAATCCTCAATACTATGGAACCGATGGGTGGTTAGAAAATTTTACTACTAACAGAGATGCAAAAAATGGTCGGTAGGTATAAAAAGATTGAATACACTTTGCACTAAATCATCGGTTAAAATTCATTTAAATTTTTTAAAAACTTAGATGTTTGTCAATGATTCGGAATCCACTTTAAATTATAGGTCGCGGGCTAATTAGCCTAAAGTTTGCAAAAATTACCTTAGAGAGGCCTAATAAATTAACTAAACTAATCTTAAAAATTTGGTAAACGATATCAATGTATTTCCTCATTTCAGGACTATCGAAATGAAGTTATACATTAAGAAGCATATTGGAAGTTTAATGAATTCATAAAGGAAAGTGTAGTAGAAAAAAAAACAATTCTACGATTTGGCTGCCTTATCTGCTATGTATACATAATCACTTCACGTTTCCTAGCTTTTATAAAGTTAGGAAACGTGATGTGAATTATATCCATTATTGTAGAACCAATGGGCGGTTAGAAATTTTACCACTAACAGAAGTGGGCGGTAGGTAGAAAGGGTTTACATCCTCTACACAAGATCATGTTAAATTCATTTCAGTTTCTTACAAACATAGTAAATAATATCAATGCAATTCATCATCCATAGACCATCGAAATGAAGTCGTACATTAAGAGGCATATTGGAAGTTTACAGAATTCAAAGCCTACGTGCAATGAAAACAAAAACATTTCTACGATATGGCTGCCTTATCTGCGAAGTGTACATCATCAAGTAATAAAAAAAATCATTCGATAGGATATCCATTTTTTTTTTTTTTTTTTTTTTTGCTGTTATACAATAAATAGTAGGTGGACTTGAATACTGTTAATGGAAGCATACACAATTTTCATCGAATATTGCGAAAGAAAAACAAAGCTGTTCACAGTCCAGACAGATCCATCTTCACTGCATCCGTAACCGCACTTCAAAAATTAACTAATAAATAACAGCTCGATGAGAACGGTGAAAAAGAGGCATCTAGCGTTCACCACTGAAACCACTTGAACAAACCCAAAAAGAAGAAGAAGAATGTAGTTCCACAGTGTTTGTAACCGGCCGATTATTCTTTTGGCCCCACGCACTGATTTTCTTTATTTCTGGGCTTCGTAAATGTTATCGAACCGTGACTCTTTTTCTTGAAATAAGATTGAGAAAGAATTAATTAGTATTACCAGAAGAAATAGGGCGGAAGGGCTCCATTTATTTCTGGAAGAATGTCCCTTATAAAAACTGACACTTCTAATTAATTAATGTCCGTACAACTGAAATAAAAGAAACTGCTTGATTTATGTTTGCTCTGACCTTCTGCATAGTATCGTGTGAGAAAACTAGAATAAATAATCATAAATTTCCATTTTTATTCATTTAAGATTTCAAAATATGGTGGAGAGTATCTTCTTATTTTCCAGCTCTTTTATTTCACAATTATTCCATTTCAGGGCATTTCAATAAAGTACAAATATCTTTGTGCTTTTCAAATCAAATAGACGAATTTATGAAAAACTATAACATACTGCAGTTTTCAATAATAAAAAGGAGCAAATAAAATAAATAAATTATTAAAAACTTTGAGCTCATTAATCACTGAGTTGGACAGAAAATATTTTCTTAAACTTTTATGCATTGTTGTGTAATTAAATTAGGTAGAATAAAAAGTTATAAATTGTTCTAGAAAAAATCACTCATCCGTGTGAACTGGGATTTCTATTAGAGATAGTTTAATGTTTATGTGTAGAAAAAATATTTTTTTTTTTAGAAAATATTTTGTATTTTAACTAGCTAAATTATTTCCCATAATGAAATTTTATCATTTTTGTTAGTGTTTATGCAAACAGAGATTTTTAAACTTCTCATAAAATAAGTTATTTTTATATCACTGTATAATTGAATGAATTATAATATTTATACAGTTTAATAATTAATTTTTTTTTAAAATGAATATGACTGTTACACAGTTTTTTTGCTTATGAAAAAGAACAATTTTTGATTTGTTAATTTTTGTTCGTCGAATTTATTCTCTATGATTTTGCTTTAAAATTTAGAAGAATTAAAATTAAAACTGTATAAAATTTATTTAAATTTGTAAAGTAATTATAATTAAAAAAAATTTTGAATTTATTGTTTACACTATAATTGAAATTAGGGAATATTCGAAAATTAGTTGGCGACATAGAAGGCCGGGGCATTGCCCTCCGCGTCCGTGGCTTATCTTTGATTTACACGCGCTCCTCTGGGTAATGCAAAGTGAGTAACATCGGTGCAGCCTTTTTGGCGAAGATCACGGTCTATTTGCCAGCTGCATTAGAAGAAAAAAAATTCAATATTATTAATTTTTGCCATTATGGGATTATTAACATGAAAATGGTGAACATGTATAAAAACCAATGTGATTTTTTTTTTTCTTATATAACAAAGTAATCAACGAAAAAGAAGAAATTTTTAATACCTAGTTTTATATACAAATATAAACCAACAAGATTTAAAGTCAATGTTTTATGTTTCTTAATAGACTAAATTTGCCAGAAAATATTTACAAATTGTGATGCAAAGATCATGGCTTTGATGTGTAAAAATACCATTGATAATAGACCTTCGGCATATGCTAAAAATAGAAAAGAAAGCAAATGGCTTATAAGATTTATACTGGATAATTATACGGTCAAAAGACAAATTCTAAGGCTGGGTACAGCTTACTTACTAATCATATTGGCACCGCATGTTTTAAACTCAATTTGGCCAATATCAGTGGTTACCTTGCAGCAGAAATGCATGATTGTCCAAGATTATCAAAACTTATATAAATTATAAGAATTGAAACAAATTTTCATTCAGAATATGAATACAGTATCTTCAAAAAACTCAATTAATCAGTGGATATAATAGAAAGAGTCAGAAAGTATGAGAATTTTTGTCTCAATTCTTCTAACATCTTTCTGCATCACATGCTGTATTGAATTTATTTACCTTTTACCGTTGCTGTTACTGCATTTAGATAGTTAATGGGCTGAAATTAATTCTGAATTTTTAAATATGAAGATGCAAATGAAAGTCAATTAGAAATTCATTAAATATAAAATTGTCTTAAATATTATCTCATCATGTTATGAGCGGACTGGTGGCCAAGTGGCTAGCTCTCTGCCCATTGGTATCCCAGCCTTCAGGGTCGAATCCTGGCGGTCGAATGGATGTTTGTAAGGGTTCGGATTCACATTAAACTGAAGGTCCTGGACTGTTTAGCCTAAAAAGTTTGCACAAGATGACCGTGAAAAGACAAACCAAACCCTCATGTAATGATGTTTTTTATCACTTGACATTAAAAAGGATTGAATAACTCAAGCACATCCCGTTTCATTAATATAAAAAAATCACTTTAAATTATGTAACAAAAACAACTTAAAATAATCGGCTGTTATCTCTAAAAAGAAAAGAATGCTTCTTCTCTTTTACTCAATGGTCCTGGAACATCCAATTCCGGAATTGGAAATTATAAGAGGTTGGACATTCTTTTAAAATAAGTTTAAGCGAAATATTTCTTTTCAGAATTGTTGTTCTAAAGAAGCCTGCCATTTTTCAACAACTAAAAAACACTAAAAGCATAAAAAACCTTGTGCAGTAACCACTCTTGGCTAATGGAACATCTGTCTTTGGTCCCCCTTTATTTTTTTATTAAGTTTTTGTTGTCTTTTGTTCTTGCGGCTCATTGGATGGCACGCTGGTTTCTTTGTCTCCACGGTTTGCGTGTTCTATTGGATCTGCCTCTGTCGTTGGATCTGTTTTTGTCCAGATAAGCATCCAGGGTGAAGGTAAGGTTTTGATTTCCTTTTTTTTTTTTTTTTTGTGCGGCCTTAGATGAGCAGATTTTTTGTGATCTGTTTTTGGTTTTGTTTGCGGTGGTGGTAGCTTGTTTATTTTTGTGTGTTGTAACTTTTTAAAGTCGGCTTTTCAACAATCTTTTTGTGTTTCGTCGATGAATGTTTCGGTGATAACAGTAATTGTTGAGGACGACGATTGAATGCGTTTCAGTAATCTTCTTTTTCCACAAGTGTTTCTCTTTTTTTTTTTTTACTATAATAAAAGATATCTTTCTTTAATAAACATTGTATCATTATAAAATATTTTATGTTTCATAGTATGTTTGAATTTAAAATAAAAAAACATTATTTTCCATAGAATAAAGTAAAATTTACCATAAAATATTCATATGCATAGATAATTGTTTATATATGTATCAATTAATATAGTATTATAAATGTAACATAAAAATGGAATTTTTGGTTTAAACCTAAAATTCTGCTTTGAATTTTATATCAAAAAGAATTATTTAGGTAGCGTATTTTAAGCACTATTTGTAGTCTTATCTCTTACAAATCAATTTCAGAAAAAGTTATTACCTTTATCACTGCAAAATTATATTAACTTTCACTACATATATATATATATATATATATATATATATTGATGAAATTCATTGGTCTTTGACTCCTCTAAATGGCTGGACCGATTTTGATGAAATTTTTTGCGTATGATTGAGTGGGTTCTTAAATGGTTTAGATTCCCATCACATCATGATATTTTTCGTCCCGTGACATTAAAATGGATTCAATAACTCAAGGACATCATGTTTCATTGATAGAAAAAGGCTCACTTTAGATTATGGAACAAAAACAATCCCCATTTATAACCCTAAAAATAAAAATGAAGGATTTTGTAGAAAAAAACTTAGATTGCCATTAAATTGAGCGCTTCTTAAAATAATCGGCTGTTATCTCTAAAAAAAGAAAAGAATGCTTCTTCTCTTTTACTCAATGGTGCTGGAACTTCCAATTCCGGAAATGGAAATCATAAGAGGTTGGACATTCTTTTAAAAATTAGTTTACGCGAAATAAGATTTCTTTTGAGAATTGCTTTTCTAAAAGAAGCCTGCCATTTTCAACAACTAAAAACTCTAACAGGCATAAAACACCTTGCGCAGTAACCACTCCTGGTTAATGGAACATCTGTCTTTGGTTCCCCTTTTTTTTTTTATTCTTAAGTTTTTGTCGTCCTTTGTTCTTGTGGCTCATTGGATTTCAAGCTGGCTTCTTTGTCTCCGCGGTTTCCGTGTTCTATTGGATCAGCCTCTGGCGTTGGATCTGTTTTGTCCAGATAAGCATCCAGGGTGAAGGTAAATTTTTGATGTCACTTTTTTTTTTTGTGCTGCCCTAGAGGAGTGGATTTTGTTATCTGTTTTTGGTTTTTTGTTTGCGGTGATGGTAGCGTGTTTGTTTTTGTGTGTTGTAACTTTTTTAAAGTCGGCTTTTCAGCAATCTTTTGTGTTTCGTCGATGACTGTTTCAGTGATAACAGTAATTGTTGAGGACGACAATTGGATGGGTTTCAGTAATCTTCTTTTCCCACAAGTTCTCTTTTTTTTTCTAAGAGTTTTTTTTAATGAACATTGTATCATTATAATATATTTTATGTTACATATGTTGCAATTTAAAATAAGGGAAACATTATTTTTGCATAGAATAAAACAAAATTAAACATCAAAATATTTATATACATAGATAACTTGTTTGTATATTTATCGTTTTTAAATAGTATTATTATAAGAAAATAGTATTACCATCCCCTTTATATATATGGGGACATCCCCTTCATATATATTATTATATATTTGGCCGATTAAGAAGTGACTGGCGCTCTCTCTCGGGTTCGAGTCCCGGCGGTTCCATGGATATTTGTAGTGGTTTACAATATCCACTTTAAACCGTAGGTCCAGTCTCATTCGACTGCAGGGCCTAGGTCTGACATCCCTATTTCTTAAAAAAAAATCATTTACAGTCTAGAAATCTGCCATCGAGCGAACGGCCCTAGATGAGATGATGATGATGATGATGATGATGATGATGATAGTGATATATAACTGTATATGTGTATAACCAAAAAATTTTTTATATCGATAGAGTTATATTAAGGTTAAATTTTATTCCCATGTCAGTGAGTTTACTTATTTAAATACGCCAGATTAACAGATTTAACACGGATAGTTAGCTTTAAATGCAACAATATTACAGAAATTTATTAATAATAATAAAAACTATAATAAATGAAAGGGAAAAAATGAAAAATCCATGAATAAATTAAAAAGTATTCTAGTTTGGATGCATGCAGTGCATCTGGGAAATGAAACAAGACGTGAAAAATTACTTCTTATATAATTTAATAAATATTTTTGGCAGTTTTACAGGGTGCATATTTAAGTCCTCCAAAAAAATTGTTATTTTGTCATTGTTCAAATTTATAATATTTGTTAACCGTTTTATGAATTAGTATGATACATTTTATGAATAACTATAATGAATAATTAAGATTCATAATTAAAAGCTCATTATTTTTATAAAGAATATCGTGTTACAAGAGTTCAGTTGCCATAGGAATTTTTAAATGCATGGTATATTATCCCTATTTTTTAAAAAATTAACTACCTACTTAAAATAATCTGCATTGTGGAATCTCTGAAGTAAGTAAATAAAACCCACTTGTAACACGACCATCTGTAATGAAATATAAAAAACAATTTCTATCGATTTAATTATTTTGACAGAGTTAAATTACTAAGAACGTTGTATTTAAAAATTAAAAGATAAAATAAAATATAAAAAAATAAAAAATATTCTACTCTCGATTTTTAATAAGAATATCATACTTTTACTTTAGCAAATATTTACTGTTACTTTTTTTTTTTTTTTTACATTTATCTTAAAGAGTATTGTACTTTTTCCTTCAACCTTTTATTTAAAGACTTTTTTTACTTTTATTTTATTGTTAACCTTTTTAATTATATTTTTATCTTTTTTTTTTAATTGTATTTTTTAGGTTGTAATTACATTTTTACCTTTTAATTAGGTTTGATTTTCACTTTGTTTAGTTTGGAAAGTGCACTTTTTTTTAGCACTTTTTTCACATCTTGATAGAAAATTGAGTTTTGTTGTAGCTAATTTGAATTTAAAATACAATATTAATTAATTAATTTACAATAATTCTCATTCTTACATTAACAAAATCATTGATATGTATGCGTCATATAACTTAGTTTTACTGTAATTAATTTAAAAATTGGAAGTTTTGACATATATGCTTTGTTATATAACTAAAAGACTTTAGAAATTGTTATGATATTTCGACATCTTTATACTTAATGACAGTTCATTTTGATCCTTCTGTCCTTCTTATAATATCCATGTTATTTTAAACAGCTTATTCCATTCCAGCAACTGTAGCATTAATGAGTTATGAGCAACTGTAGCATTATGAGTTAACAGTTCAATATGCACGGGGAGAAATGTACAATAATTTTTTCTTTAACACATCAGCATTTATTTAGAACTAAATCTACGAAGCATGAGATAGAAAAACCGATTTTGGCTAAATAAAGTATGGCTACGTTTTTTCAATTCGATTTTTTTACATTATCTTTCACTTTCCAGAAGCATTGAATTGCATCGATTCTGCTCGAGATCTTAAATTTTTTCCATTTGTCGAACCGTCGCAAAAACTGAATGTTATTTAAATGCATTCAGCAGTAATTGAATGCTCTTTTTAGTTACAAAATATATTTAGATTGAATGAATGTAGAAGGGTATAAGAACAAAATTATTTAAAACATTTTTGCTGAAATTATTGTGATTAATGATGTAGATAGTTTATTATAACTACGATAAATAGCGTAGATGGCTTATTACAATTGTGATTAATGGCGTAAATGGTTTATTACAATTGTGATTAATGATGCAGATTGTTTATTACAATTGTGATTAAAGTTGTAGATGGTTTATTACAATTGTGATTAAGAGCGTAGATAGTTTATTACAATTATGATTAAGGATGTAGATTGTTTATTACAATTGGAATTAATGATGTAGATGGTTTCTCACAATTGTGATTAATCACATAGATGGTTCTTTGCATTATAGATGGTTTATTACACTGTAATAAACCATGGTAATCACAATTGGAAATATAATGATGTAGATGGTCTCTCACAATTGTGATTAATCACATAGATGGTTCTTTGCATTATAGATGGTTTATTACAGACTGTAATAAACCATCCACATCATTAATCACAATTGGAAATATAATGATGTAGATGGTTTATTACAAGTGTGATTAAAGACATAAATGGTTTATTACAATAGTGATTGATGATGCAGAGGTTTTTTTACAATTGTGATTAATGATATAGATGATTTATTACAATTGTGATTAAGGGCGTATATTGTTTATTACAATTGTGATTAAGGGCGTAGATGGTTTATTGCAATTGTGATGAATGATGTAGATGGTTTATTACAATTGTGATTAATGATGTAGATGGTTTATTGCAATTGTGAATAATGATGAAGAGGGTTTATTGCAATTGTCATTAATGATGTCGATGGTTTATTACAGTTTTGATTTTAAAAAGACTGGGTAGGTATGAAATGGTTGACTACCTCTGCACTATATTATAAGTTAAATTAATTTCAGTTTCTTAAAAATTGTTAAATAATCCCAATGTATTTATTCCAGAGATCAATGTAATTCATCATCCAAAGACCATCGAAAGGATGTCCTGCATTAAGAGACATATTGGACATTTAATGAATTCTTAGCCTACGTGCAGCAGAAACAAAAACATTTTTACGATTTGGTGCCAAATCTGCTATGTATACATCATCAAGTCATAAAAAATTACTTGATAACGTATTAATTTTTCTTTACTGTCATACAATAAACAGCAGAGGCACTTGAATGTTATTAATAGAAGCATATAAAGGTTTCAGCGAATATTACAAAAAAAAAAAAAAACAGAGCTGTTCACAGTCCAGACAGATCCATCTTCACTGCATCCGTAACAGCACTTCAAAATTAGCTAATGAATAACAGTTCAATGAGATCAGCGAAAAGAGACATTCAGTGTTCACCACTGAAGCCACTTGAGCAATGTGGCCCAGTATGTTGTAACCGGCCAAGTATTATGTATGTTGTGTTGTTCCACAGTATTATGTAACCGGCCGATTATTCTTTTTGGCACCACGAAACCGATTTTTCTTTATTTCTTGGCTTAGTAAACGTTATCGAACCGTTAATCTTTTCTTTGAAATAAGATTGGGAAAGAATTAATTAGCATTTCCAGAAGAAATAGGGCGGAAGGGCTCCATTTATTTCTGGAAGAATGTGCTCCCTTACAAAAACTGAAACTTCTAATTAATTAATGAGAGTAGAGCTGAAATAAAAGAAACATTTGTTCTTTTTGGAAGCATTTATTCAAAGACAGATTTACAAATTTATCATAAAAATATGCTATTTTATGTAACTGCATAACAGAAGGAATTATAATATTTATACTGTTTTAAATAATGCAATTTTCAATAATAATATAATTATTTCAGTGTTTTGTTATTGAGATAGAACATTTTGTGATTTGTTAATTTTGCTCATCGAATTTATTCAGCATGATCTTGATTTAAAACGTTAAAATAATTAAAATTAAAACTGTACAAAATTATATTTAAATTTGTAAAGAAATACTAATTAAAAAAAAATGTTTAATTTCTTTTTCAATATAATTGAAATTAGTGAATATTTGAAAAGAGTTGGCAACAGAGTTTTATTGAAAATAAGAATTATTAGAAAAACCCAACCGATTTGCGGTTTGTAAATTTTACTATTAACAGAAATACAAAAATTGTCGGAAGGTATAAAAAGATTGAACACCTCTTCTCTAAATCATAAATTGTATTTACTTCAATTTCCTAAACTAAGATGTTTGTTAGTTGTTCGGAATCCACGCTAAACTGTAGGTCCAGGTAAAATTAGCCTAAAGTGTGAAAAAAATTACCATAGAGCGACCTACTAAACTAAACTAATCTTAGAAATTTGGTAAACGATATCAATGCATTACATAATTCCAAAAACTATTGAATCTTATGGAATCAGGCTTTATTGATGTAAATAGCATGATGATCAAAGAAAGATACCGCTTGAATATATCTAAAAGAGGATGCCTACGTTTAAAAAATATTGAGCCATATATCAACATATATATTTTGTTGGCAGCATCAGATTTGGAAATTTCATTTATAATTTAATTAATTAACAGTAATTTCATCATACTTCATGCTTCAATTTATTCAAATGTGATGAAGCATGATGGACAAAAACTTTTACGTAAATAATAATGCTAAAAGGCTTTACACTTTAAAATCAGTGGTATTGTTTTTAAAAGTTCAAATACATGAATCTCTAAAAGGATTTAATTACAGTAAGTGGTTTTATTTTCCTCCGAACTTAGCAAAAAGTCCAACAATATGTTGTAACATTGTATAAAGTACTTTATACAATGTACCTAACCTAATGTATTTTACCTAACTTTATAAATCTACATTAATATGACACCAAGATTAGAAAATTTTCCTACTAATAGAGATGAAAAGGATGCGGTAGGTATAAAAGACTGACTGATATAAATAATAATAACTAAACAATGTTAAATTCATTTCTTCTGCACTAAATCATGTTAAATTCATTTCTTCTGCACTAAATCATGTTAAATTCATTTCAGTTTCTTAATTCTTTCTTCAGTTTGGTTCGGAATCCACGTTAAACTGTAGGTCCCGATATAATTAGCGTAAAGTATGCAAAAAATGACCGAAGAGCGATCTTCTAAGCAAATCTTAAAAATTTGGTAAACATACCAATGTATTTTGTCATTCCAAAGACTATCGAAATTAAGTCATACATTAAGAGGCATATTGGAAGTTTAATGAATTCATAGCCTACGTGCAGTAGAAACAAAAACATTTCTGTGTTTTGGTGCCATATCTGTCATGTATACACCATCACGTGGTAAAATTCACTTGATAACGTATCCATTCTTTACCCTTTAATAAACAGTATTTTTTTTATATCATACTATAACAGTGATACTAAAGTTATCGGTAAGTATAAAAGATTGATTATCTCTGCACTAGATTGTAAGTTAAATTCATTTCGGTCTCTTAAAAACTTGGTAAATAATCCCAATGTATTTCTTTATCTCGGAGACCATCGAAATGTAGTCATATATATGGAGGCATATTGAAAGTTTAATGAATTCATAGCCTACGTGCAGTAGAAACAAAATCATTTCTGCGATTTGGCTGCCTTATCTTCCATTAATATATCATCTCATCACGTTTCCTAACTTCCTAAATCGCCATTACTGTGGAACCAGTGGGCGGTTTTTGAAAATTTACCACTAATAGAAGTGGGCGATAGGTATGAAATGGTTGATTACCTCTGCGCTAGATTATAAGTTAAATTCATTTCAATTTCTTTAAAGCTAGACAAATAATATCAATTTCGGAGTCAATTTTATTTCGGAGACCATCGAAATGCAGCTATACATTAAAAGGCATATTAGAAATTTAATGAATTCATAGCCTACGTGCTGTAGAAACAAAAAATCAACTCTACGATTTCCAAACGTTCCTACGTTCTTATGATTACTCCAAATAGTTTCTACGATTTGATGATTTATCTGCCATGTGTACATCATCACATCACGTTTCCTAACTTTCTAATCGCTATTACATTGGAACCAGTGGGTGGTAGGTATAAAAGGCTAAGTCACTAGATGAGGCACTAGATGAATGAGGCACTTGATCATAAGTTAAATTCATTTCAGTTTCTTATTGATAAATAGTATCAATGTAATTCATCATCCGTCATACATTCACTCATACATTAAGAGACACATTGAAAGTTTATTGAATTCATTGCCTACATGCAGTAGAAACAAAAGCATTTCTGCGATATGCTGCCATATCTGCCGTGTATACATCATCAAGTGATAAAAAAAATCCCTTGATATCATTTCATTTTTTTTTTGTTATCATACAATAAACAGTAGTTGGACATGAATACTATTAATCGAAGCATACAGAGTTTTCAACGAATATTGCGAAAGAAAAACAAAGCTGTTCACAGTCCAGACAGATCAATCTTCACTGTATCCGTAACCGCACCTCAAAATTAGCTAATAAATAACAGCTCAATGAAAAAGAGGCATCCAGTGTTCCCCACTGAAGCCACTTGAACAAACCCAAAGAAAGAAGAAGAATGTTGTTCTACAGTATTTTGTAACCGGCCGATTATTCTTTTTGGCACCACGAAACCGATTTTTCTTTATTTCTTGGCTTCGTAAACGTTATTGAACCGTTAATCTTTTCCTTGAAATAAGATTGGGAAAGAATTAATTAGCATTACCAGAAGAAATAGGGCGGAAGGGCTCCATTTATTTCTGGAAGAATGTGTTCCCTTATAAAAACTGAAACTTCTAATTAATTAATGTCCGTAGAGTTGAAATAAAAGAAACTGCTTGATTTATGCTCGCTGTGACCTTCTGCATAGTATCGTTTTGAGAAAACTGGAATAAATAATCATAAATTTCTATTTTTATTCATTAAAGATTTCGAAGCATGGTAGACAGTATCTTTTATTTCACAATTATTCCATTTCAGTGCATTTCAATAGAGTACAAATATCATTATGCTGTTAAAATCAAATAGACGAATTTATGAAAAACTATAATAAACTGCAGTTTTCAATAATAAAAACGAGCAAATAAAATTAATAAAACGTTATTACTTTTGAACTCATTAATCAGTGAGTTGGATAGAAAATATTTACTTAAACTTGTATGCATTGTTTCGTAATTAAATTAGGTAGAATAAAAATATATAACTTACTCTATCAAAAATCACTCATCCATGCGAACTGGGATTTCAATTCGATATAGTTTGTTTTATTTCTCTAGAAAAAGTTTCTTTTAAAAAGTTTGGATATTAACAAACTAAATTACTTCCCATAATACATTTTACGACATATGATCATATTTTTAGAGTTTATTCAAACAGAGATTTTTACAAATTTATCATAAAAATATGTTGTTTTATATCACTGCATGACTGAATTAATTATAATATTTATACAGTTTTAAATAGTGGAATTGTTAAAAATAATATGACTATTTCAGTATTGTTGTTGTTAAGAGAGAACATTTTAGGATTTGTTAATTTTGCTCGTCGAATTTATTCTCCATGTTCTTGCTTTTAAAATGTTAAAAGAATTTAAATTAAAACTGTAAAAAATATTTTCAATTTGTAAAGAAATTCTAATTAAAAAAATGAATTTAATGTTATGAATATAATTGAAATTAGCGAATATTCAGAAAGGAATTGGCAACAAAGAATTATTAAAAAAATTACAGTAACTAAGAACGTTACATTCGGGCATAAACTATTAATTTATTTTTTACTTTTTAGTTTGATTAACTCTAAACAAGGCTAAATGCGAATATGTCGAGCCAGCCAGGATTCGAACAGGGAATCTCTAATCCTTAGTCAGGCGTGTTATCAGTTGTGCCGCTGTCCCAAGTAGGTTTGCATGCCTGAAAGATGTCTGTAAATGTTTCTTTGCGGCTTAAATAGTGTGTATGAGGAGAAACAGATCTCTAGGGGGGAAAATGATGCGCCAATCAAGAGGACTTTTCAAAGGCTGTGTGTTTTAATCACTAATCCTAGCGATCCTAATCATGATGAGATAATAAACTTATCAAAATACTTTATTGTCATCGGTCTTTGATTAGTCTACAACGTTTAAATTAAGTCGGATCGCTTAAAGTAGGGCAAAATCGAACCCAAAGTTACAAACATACATACATACATACTGGTGAAACTAATAAAAGCGTATTAAAAATATTTGAAAATAACATCAGAAATGGCGATATTTTATTTCTAAACGCTAACATTTTAAATAAACTGTGTTCATATTTGATTTGAAATAACGAATGTTTGGGGTTTTTATTAGTACTTATAGTTTCTTGAACAGTAAATCTTAAATTTCAATATTATTAAGTTTTTGTCAATATAGGTATATGAACATGAAAATGGTGAAGATATACAAAAGTTAGTGTGAACTTTGAGATATAACAAAGAAATCAACTAAAAAAGAAAGTCATAATACCAATTTTTTATATATGAATATAAACCACCAGGGTTTTAAACTCAACGTTTTTACATTTGTTAATAGACTAATTTTGCTTTTTAGTTTGATTAACTCTAAAAAAGCGTGTTTATTAGTGTTTTTAAACTATAATATTTAATTGAGGTGCCGGTACGCGGGACTGGAACTATAGCTCTTACAATAATTTAATTGTGGAGTAAAACAAAGGCTAAATTCGCATATGTCGAGCCAGCCAGAATTCGAACAGGGAACCTCCTGATCCGTAGTCAGGCGCGTTATCCGTTGTGCCACTGTCCCACATAGGTTTGAATGTCTTAGATACTTTCATTCTACATGGGTTAAATTGCTCTTCATAAGTTAAAATAAAATCACTAATCCTGGCGATCCTAATCATGATGAGATAATAAACTTTTTAAAATATTTTACTGTAGTCGGTCCTTGATAAGTCTATAACGTTCAAATTAAATCTGATCGCTTAAAGTAGGGCAAAATCGAGCCCAAAAGTCAGTTACAAATAAACAAATATACAGGTGAAACTAATAAAAAAAGCGTATTAAAAATACATGCTTTTCGATAAAAAATAAAAAGAATAATGAAGTAATAATTTTATTATTTTTGAATGAATAGTAATTTCTTTAAAGCGCTTAAATAACATGCATTCGATTATATGAAAATCAATTTTTTTCGTAGTCAAAATTTATTTTGGGAATACTCTAAATAAAAATCCATTTTCAAATGAATATTCGGTTGATGTAAAAAAGAGTTTCTGTAACTGTTTTAATTTTGGCTGTACTTACAGGAATAGGCTTGCATAAATCTAAGACATAAGAATTTAGATAAATTAACAGCTGCATTTAATTTTTTTTTTCTAAATGACGAAGATACTGATAGGAGAAAAAAAAATCCAATTAAAACATTGTGTCTTTTAAAAAAAAAAAAAACTGATACCAAATATTTGTAACTTAAAATTTTAATAAAAACAGTGAATAATGTCAAATAACATTACATTTAAAAGTGCATATTACTAAAAAAATGCACAGTTAAAAAAAAAATTCAACGAAAATTTTTCCCCACAATAGAAAAAATGTTTCGCGATGAAAAAAGTGCATTTTAATTTGAGAAAAAAGATGTATTTTTAAAAAAGTGTTCCACAGAATTGTAGTTATGTATAACATCTCGTTGCAATTCTTGTATCACCTCTGAAAAATCTTCTTGTTCATCTTCACTGTAATGACTTGACTTGATGCACGCCATGGTGAGATTTACAGCGCGTTCCAGGAATATCCTAAAACCCTCCTTAGAAAGCATACAGTCTCCCACAAAGACTTTATCTAGGTGATAAAAAGCAAAGGGATTTCTGTTTAGTATTTCAAGTAATCCCTGGTCGTCCAAAAACGCCGCCTTATTAAACTGCAGTTCCTTCAAGTTCCCTACATTTTGAAACACATACAGAAGTGATTGTGCATCGACTAAGCCTATTTCAGTCTTTTAGCTTTCCAAAATTGTTGGAAGATTCAATGGAATCGCATAGGGTTGCATTGCCTTTAATTTTTGAGGTATTCAAGATTGGAGCAATACTTAGAAATGGCATTTACAGGTACCCTCCGATGTGATTCAATACTCAGATGACTCAGCTGTCGACCTATATCACTCAAGAAAGAAAGGTTCTGCTGATATGCCGTGTGTATATCAAATTCAATTTTCAAACATCTCAGGTGTTCCAGGTCTTTCAGATATTCAAAGCAATCTTCGCGAAGCACTGAAATTTCAGTTCCTCTACGAGTGGAAATAAAAGTACGGAGTTTCTGATCCTTCGAAGAAACGAGTTGTATAATAAGGTTAACTCGAGGGAACCTGTACTGGATGTCCAGCAGCATTTCCGTAAACCATATTTAGGAAGTGTTTTACTGTATTATTCACATAGATATTATGTGCGGCCCGAGATGAATCAGTAAATCTTAAAGATGCCAACTTGGGATGATTATTCAGCAATTTGATTACTTGCAGAAAATCCAAAATTTGTGTTCTGCGTTGAAATACGTCGAATTCCTCTAGATCTTTCAAGTGGGACAGCGTGTCAGCCGCTTCGCTTAGAAAGTTTTCGCATTTTTTTGTATCCCACGACATTTGAATTATCTTCACACTTTTAAGCCCCTTGCAATTCTTCAATGCTTGCGGGTTAAATATTGTTCGTACAGAGAGGCTCTCCAATAGAGGGAGCTTCTCAAGCAAGCTTTCTAGCCATTCGCTCTCATCATTAATGAAATTTCGGTCCAGTTCTAATACATTAATGTTTAAGCAACCTTTTTCTGTTAACATTCGGGGAAACACCATACATTTATCTGTGAAAATCACAGGAAAACTGAGTTTAAGTTTTCGCAACTTTCCACTGCTTAACAACATTCGAAAGTAAGAGAATTCACTGAATTTTTCAGATGTCCCGCAAACTTCGACTAAAAGTTCTACGATTCTTGACGGCAGACGAGAGAAAGGATTCTCTATCTTTTGACTCCAATGCTCCGTTTTTATCAGTTCGATAATTTGATCAAGGCAGTACTGGTAAAGTGAAATTGGCGGCATTTTTTATCTTTAATGTAATCTTTTCACCCTGAAACGAAAGAAAAATCAACATTTCTCTCACGGTAAACACTAAAATGAGTAACTCTTAGAGGAAACACTAGAACAATTGTAAAGCAGGTAATATGAAACGAGAGAACTTTCTTAAACTATGATCATAAGACAAGTTATTAATAGAATATATCATAAAAGCAACAAAAAAATAAAGGTTTACTATAGTATATTGATCAAAGGAACCCAACTACGTGAAAATTTATAAAAAGTGTTTGAATGATCTTGAAGTAGATGCTTGGAGTCCATGGCTTCTGTGCAGCTCTGGGGAGGCCTTGGACTCCACGCATCTAATTCACTGCCCTGCTCTGAGCAAGACTTTTTCTCGCCGAGCGATATTGGGAGGCTAGAGATATGTTAGATTAATGAACTCTATTTTATCATGTTTTGTTGTATTATATGTCCTTTTTATTGCTGTAACGGTTCATAATCTGCCATTGGAAATATAAAAGTATTGATCAATGGTAGGTGCCAGAAGTCAGCTAAGGATTTTTCGTATTCTTGCTAAATCGAACCACTTTTACGCTTAAACCTTTATCTTAGAGATAACAAGATTAAGGCAACATTGACTTCAATCTGCAATTCTGAGAAAAGAGAAATACTTTTTACCTACAGATTGGTGCCAACGAGTTATCGTACTCTTCAGCTCTATCGTGACTTTGCTCATCAAGAAGAGAGACCGACTATAAAAGCATTTTCCATCAAATAAATGACAATGCTCCGCCTTATAGGATGCGGCCATATATAATGCACAGATCTAGAAGAAAGTCTACATTGCGACTGTTACTGCAGGAAATGAAATCTGGATACTAACTGATAGCAAGAGTTCTATTCTGCACTTGGCTAATTGGTCCAGTGTTAGAGACAGGGTAGGTGTATCTATTCTCAAAAGCTAAAGCATCTTTCAGTGGATCATTAGATCCACATGCAGTGGATTCCCTCCCATGTCGACCTTGAGAGGAATGAAATGGCAGATGCATTGACCAAAGCGAGTGCTAGGGAGGTATTGGTTCCACTTGAGCCCCTTACCTACACAGAGATTTACTCACAAGCTAAGTTAAATGGAAAAACAATTTGGTCTTCTCCCACAGTGCACCAGTGGTATCAGGGCCATCGATCTGGTGGTATTTTGGCACTTAATTGTGACAGGCAGGGACAAACTGCAATCACCCGTTTGCTCAGTGGACACCTCAGGACTATGACTTTCTCAGATGGTTTGAAAGCTTTCGACACTTGCACCAAGTGCTCCTCTGAGCAGGCTTCACCATCTCACATCTTGGGGATCAGATGTCAGGATCTCTCCCTTAACAGTCCGTTGATGGTCTTGGACTTTCTTCGGGTATTTGGATTCATGGACCAAGTCTAGCCCCGCTGGACTTTGGGGATAGGCGAAGAAGAAGAAAAGTATTTGACAGCCATATATTAAGAAAATTTTGTATTAAATAAAACTAAATATATCCAAAGATATCTAATATTTATTTAATAACAGATGAAAGATGCTAGGATGCGATGCTACATAGATGACTCAGCTGATTACCTACACCACTTAAAAATGAAAAGTATTTGGTAAGTGCCGAAAATATATTAAATTCAATTTTCATACATCTCAGGTTTGTTAGGGGTTTTAGTTGCTCAAAGCTAGATTCGTGAAGCATAGCAACATAAAAAATAACGATAAATAGGCAAAATAAACAAAACGAATTGCGGTATTAAGTAATAATATAAAAAAGAAGTAGCTCTTAATCAGTATTCAGGTAGGGAACCTATCGCCAAATAAATGTTTTTCGCCAAGGAGACGATCAGTAATTCTAACTGAATCCATATTTTTTATGGCAACCCAGTTACGTGAAAAATTACAAAAAGTGTTTGAATGATCAATTCCATATATCCTTGTTTGATCTGAGAAATGTCTCAGAAACGTTTTGTATCCTTTTAACTACCTTCAAGTGAACTAGAAGTTTAGTTTGGTTTGTCGCTCTATGATCATCTTATGCGCACGAGGGCTAAACAGATCGGGACCTACAGTTTAAAATGGATTCCGAACCACTACATGCATCCATGGCACCGCCGGGTCAAGTGAACTAGAAGAGCGAGGCCATATATGGAATCTAACAGATGCTCGGAAAACTAAGTCTTGGTGGAGGTTTATAAGGGATGCCCTGGCCCAGGTCAATGCTGAAAGAGACAAACTTTTTCATTCTACGGAAGTCTGTAAACTTCCCAAGAAACGTGTAGAAACGCAAAATATTATATTCTAAATTGCCTAGATGAGTACTAACAGGTGCACTGAAAAGTTCATAAGCTGACACATAGATGGCGCTTCTAGCATTAAATCCATATGATTTTTAGTTAGCCCCAACCTTCAAAAGACACGTGCATAAATTTGACAGCAATTGCACTATTAGTATGCGAGTTATAGCATTTTTAGTGAAGCAAATTTTGTTATTTTGAAAAAATGGATAAAAAGGAATTTCGTGTGTTAATAAAGCATTGCTTTTTGCGAAAAAATACTATTGAAGCCAAAGCTTGGCTTCATAAACATTATTTGGACTTTGCACCAGGAAAATCAACCGTAGATAAGTGGTTTGCTAACTTTAAACGAGGCGAAATGAGCACCGAGGACGATGCACGCAGTGGACGCCCCAAAGAGGCTGTTACCGACGAAAACATCAAAAAAAAGCCGACAAAATAATTTCTGATAACCGTAAAGTGAAGTTGATTGAGATAGCTGAGACCCTAAAGATATCAATAGAACGTGTTGGACATATCCTGAATGAATATTTGAATATGCGAAAGCTCTGTTCAAAGTGGGTGCCGCGCGAGCTCGCAATGGACCAAAAACACCAACGAATTGATGATTCTAAGCAGTGTTTAGAGCTATTCACTCGTAATAAACCCGAATTTTTGCGTCGATATGTGACAATGGATGAAACATGACTCCATCATTTCACACCGGAGTCCAATCGACAGTCAGCCGAGTGGTTTGCACGTCATGAACACTAAAAATGCTATAACTCGCATACTAATAGTGCAACAGCTGTCAAATTTATACACTTGTCTTTTGAAGGTTAGGGCTAACTAAAAATCATATGGATTTAATACTAGTAGCACCATCTATGTGTCAGCCTATGAACTTTTCAGCCCACGTGTAACATTGAGAATCATATTCTCATTCCTGAGCAACTTGGGTGCAGAAAAGAATTGCATACCAATCTGAGCGGAGGCCAACAAACATGAGTACGTTTTTTGGCCACCACTACTTTTTTTTAGCTATTTTTATCATTGTTTATAAACCCTCTTATTATTAAACAATTAATAAACATTACCTGATTATTAAACAATTCCGTTATTATTATTTTTTTTTTAAATTTCTAATTCAATTTTTTGCATGCAGCCTGGGCATGAATTCTATAGCAATTCTTAAAAAAAAAAAAAATTTGAAGGTCTTTTCCTCAGTTGCAAGGAACGAGTCAATCGAAATAGCAGTAAAGTAAATAAAAGAGGGATGCTTTCTAATAATTAAAGGTACAAATATTATGCACTATAACATGTGCTATATTAAGGATTACAGAAAATAATTAGTAATAAATAATCTTTACTAGCAGATGTTAAAACAATCTCATTTAGTATAAACAATTTCCATTAACAAATTAAATAAAAACAAATTAAAAAAATCAATGTAAATTCATTGTCATGCATAAAAATATTCATTTTAGTGAGGGTTATATTTTGTATTTGCAACAGAAATTAAGAAAATGTATTTTTATTAAAGGATATTAAGGTACTATTAATAACAAATAAAATACTTTGACGAATTGAAAAGTGATAAAAATTCATTTTAACTATAAGAAATCGTTGTGAGATTATAGAAACAAATTACAGTAGATCCTCGATAAGTCGGAAACCTCCACAACTCGACAAAATTTTAGTTCCCTTTCCTTCAAGTCCCAAAACCTTCATTACTCTAAATTTCAACCCCTATATGCCGATATAATCAAGTCAATCCCACAAGCCATTTTGGTATATATTTTCCCACCGTAACTCGAAAAAAATTGGACCTCTATTTCTCGAACATTAGCAATGTTCGATTTTATATCCCTTTACAACCTTTACAACTCGATCATTTGAAACTAATTACCTCTATCGCTCGAAAAAAATAAGTTACCGATTTTAAGGATTTGCCGACAATGCACTTCATTGTTTCTTAAGAAAACAATGTATGAGTAATAGAATAATCAATTCTATGAAATATTCTTATTATAATACTTATTATTGCTATTGATTTCATTTGAAACTCTAGCGATAGATAGAGAACGATCGAATTAACTAAAGCAAATAAATAAATAAATAATTGACTTTTTAATACATAATATTTTTAATTTTTAGGTTGTTTCGGAATTATTTTGATTTTTTTTTATTGTAGTACATAATATAACTTTTAAGTTGCAAAATAAACATGTTTATTACCTCTGTAAGTTGAATTTGTATTTATTTTACCTAACTCAAAATAAGTCAGAAAGAATCTGAACCTTTACAAGTCGAATATTTCCATACAAAATCCGCGTAAGTCGAAATCCTCCATTAGTCGAAAACTCTATAACTCGAATTATTTGGCGTGAAGTTCTACTTCTAGAGGTTCTATTGTATTAACTTTTCAGCGGTAACGATTATGTGGGATATACATTACAGTTAATTTTAGTTATAAGTTTTTAGACCATATGATGTAGCGAATTCTCGCTTGTAGATATTCCTCCATCTCCATTAGAATTACTTTTAAACATACATAATTTGAATGTTCAAGTGTTAATATGTTTCTGCAGATCAAGCATCTGCATTTAACAGATAAGCGTCACCGTTAAGGTAAGTATTTACTTTATCTGCTTTTTTAGTTACAAGATATATTTATTATTTTAATCATAAACAAGCAATTTAAAAAAATCCTACTATTGGCGCCATCTACTGGTAGATATATGCAACTTGTTTGTAACTTGAATTTTTATTTATTTTACCTATCTCAAAACAAGTCAGAAGGAATCCAAACCTCTACAAGTCGAATATTTCCATACAAAATCCGCGTAAGTCGAAATCCTCCATAAGTCGAAAACTCTATAATTCGAATTATTTGGTTCTACGGTAATTGCAATATTCTTTAGTGCCACTTTTGCAATGCTGATTGAAAGTGGAATGTGGAGAACAAATTGAGTTATAACTATTAATTAGCACACTACTATTTTGTAAATTACCGATACATTTTTAAAATTTTTCTAAAAACTTAGAACAAATTGTAAAATTAAACATCAAGATATAAAAAAAAGAAAACACCATAGAATCAAGACAGACACCATAAAACCAATGATTACAAGAAATAAGAAAGGTAAAAAAAAAAAACAATTTTCTACGTAAAGAGTAAAAAAAAACTATTCAATAAATACAGTAATATAAATAGTGAAATTATTTTACCTTAAAAGTTCGACAGTTATGCAGATTCAAATTAAAATAAGTGGAAGACCGTAAATGTGGAACACAACACTTGATAAAAATATCTATTAACCGTATACCTTACCATATATACAGTGTTGCCAGATGAAGCGTATTAAACTTAAATAAGGTTCAAAAGCTCTTTTCTTGGGTTTTTTGGTTCTTTACTGTTCGAGTGTGTCAAATCTTGCTTTCTATTATCTTGCAGTGGTTAAGGAGATGTTCAAAACGTGCTTTCTATTATCTTGCAGTGATTAAGGAGATGTTCAAAACTTGCTTTCTATTATATTGCAGTGGTTAAGGAGAAGTTCAAAACTTGCTTTCTATTATCTTGCAGTGGTTAAGGAGAGGTTCAAAACTTGCTTACTGTTATCTTGCAGTGGTTAAGGAGATTATCAAAACTTGCTTTCTATTATCTTGGGACTTGCGCCTGCGAGATTGTAGGGTCGATCCTGACCTGCTCTTTTAGTCATTATTTCTAGCAGCGTTTGCCCCGTACCCCTTCCGGACTTTGTTTTTATTTTTTCTCCCTTAACTTTAATTTTATTTAATTGTATATATCCACTATATAACTATATATAGTGGATAAAAAAGTATTGGCAATTGCCTATAAATGATCATATTTGCTAACAAAGTATGGTTACAAATTTTATTTTAACATAGCGATTACAGAAGGAGAAAAGACAAACAAATATAACGAAATTTTCATTTAAATATTTTTTTAGTCAAAATCTACGAGAAAATCCTAATTTTACATGATAAAAAGTATTGGCAAAAAATTATGAGAGAAAAACAAAATCAGTATATGTTTAGTACTTTGTATGCATACCTTCTGCATCTATAACAGCTTGTAATCTATTTCTCAAAGAAGAAACTAAGGTCTTTGTTGTACTGTTGGGAATTTTGTGCCCTCTTGCAAGAGTACACGTTTGAGGTCGTCTTTACTTGAAATTTTATGTTTCTTGATTTCTAGATCCAGCAGGGTGCCATAAATTTTCAATTGGATTGATGTCAGGCGATGGCGAGGAGCATTGTAGGGTAGCCATTCACGGATGAGATTTCCTGTATGCTTGGGGTCATTGTCTTGTTGAAAAACGAATGATGTTCCCAAGCCAAGATTTTGGGCACTGATTTTTAAGTTATGGCTCAAAATGTCAATGTATGTACGTGCTGTCATAATACCATCAATAAAATGCAGGTTGCCAATTCCATTAGCTGTCATACAGCCCCAAACTAAGACGCTGCCTCCGCCATGTTTTACAGTAGCTGTTAAATGTTGCTTTTCCAATTCAGTATTTGGCCTCCACAAATATCGTCGTCCATCACTGCCGAAAATGTTAAACTTTGATTCGTGGGAAAAAATAACTGTGTTCCAAAAACTCTTCTGATAAATCAACGTGGGATTTTGCGAAATCTAACCTCTTTCTCCTATTTATTTCCGAGATAAATGGTTTCTTTCTAGCTGCCCCCTCCATAATAACTTCTCTCGTGTAAAACATTCCGTACAGTCTGTACGCTGAAGGTCTTTTGCGAAGTGAAAGCAACATCTCTAGCTGTCCAGAGTGCACTTATTTTAGGGTTTTTTTCTTTACCTTGTTAATAATGACACGTTCTTCTCTTGTAGAAAATATTCGAGGTCATCCACTTCTAGTCTTATTTTCCGTTGATCCTGTTTCCTTGAACTTTTTTACAACACTTCTGACAATAAATAAACTTATATTGAACTGCACTCCTATAGCACGATAAGTTAAACCTTTATTTCTGAGCCTAATAATCGTGTTTTTAACACTAACGTCCAACTCCTTCGATTTCGAAGTCATTTTACTGCAGTAATCGCAAATAATGCATAGACACTTTTGGAGTAGTTTTGCAGACTTTATACCGGTAGAGTTTCTTATCAGTCGAAACACGTGACTTCAATGTAACAAAATTTGCATAGCAGTTAAAACTTTGCCAATACTTTTTTGACATGCAAACTTTCGTTTTTGAAAGAAAAATTGTAGAAAATGCAAATTAAAATAAAATTTTTACTATTTTTATATATCTAAGATGTCTTGTATTTAATTACGACAGATAAAATTGCATAACATTCTATTTATTTGTCAATATGAATAAATTAAGGCAATTGGCAATACTTTTTTTTTTACCCACTGTATATATATATATATATATATATATGTGTGTGTGTGTGTGTGTGTTTGCGTTTGCGCTCTGTCGTTTAGTGCTATAGGTTTCCGGATGTGTCATGGATATGTGTAGTGGTTCGGAATCCACTTTAAAATACCTGTCTAATCTAAGGAATTGCAGAACGTTGGGCTTAAGGCTGACAACCCTAACCCGTAAAAAGAAAACATCTATGTTTCGGAATCTGCTGGTAGGCAGACGACCTTGGCCCGCTGTGGGGCTGTTGCGCCACTGATGATAATGATATATGTGTGTGTGTAGGATTTCCTTGTCTGCTAATCATCAGGTGGTGACACATGACGGTTATGTGTCTTTGACAGAGACTTTTCATCATTTATTGAGTAATGAGCTTCGAACTGGGTGCGCAGTAGAACTACCTCCCCGTGGTGCACCTGGTAACACTTTTCAGTGACTAAAAGATCTACAACTTGGCATAATGTCTTCCTCCCTCACTTTTGATACTCTTCGAGTCTTACAGTGGAATGCCGGTGGACTGCCTCAATCCAAGCGCGCATAGCTTTTCTGGCTCTGTGTGAGAAGGATATTGATGTCTTTACTATTATGGAGGCTAATTTGACAGCTGACTGCCTGCGAAAACCATTATTACAGACTCAAAATTGTTCCTTCCCCGATATGCAGTTCTGGAGAGATCATGGACTCCACACATCTACTTCACTGTCCTGCTCTGAGCAAGACTTTTTCGCCGAGCGATATTGGGAGGCTAGAGATATGTTAGATTAATGAACTCTGTTTCAGCATGTTTTGATGTATTATCTGTTCTTTTTTTTATTGCTGTAATTGTTCATAATCTGCCATTGGAAAAAAAAAACTAAAAAAAAAAAAAAAAAAACTTTGAACTTTGACCCTATGAGAAGGGGGCAGATCCCCTAGATGAGCTGAGAGAAGCAAGGTTGGCGGTCGACGAGAGCGTATAGCTGCATGCCGCACCGAGAAAATGGAAACGGCGAAAAATATTTGCATAATCCAGAATTATTAATCCTGGTAAAAAATAGTGTGCAATTAAAGATGGCTGGAATAGAAACCTCCTGTCCGTCATTTGTTTTCCAATTAAACCCCCAGACCCCACAGCCCTTTTTATTTATATTTGCATGGAAGCTACTACAAATTGTAGAAGTAAAAACAAAGTGGTATTTTAAAAAATTGAAAAGTCATGAGTCATTTTTACTTTGTTTATTAATATTAAGAATTGTGTTATTTAATGTATTGGGAACAGCCACGTGTATTATCTTTGAAAGTTTCTAAACATCTGCAGACTATCGATTAAAATTATATACGCAAGCCACAAAAAGTGGTCTGGATCTTCAGGAGTGAAACTGAGAACCATATGTTAGAGATAAATTATATAATCATGACAATCACAAGTGACTGTTACAAGAAAATGGGAACTATGTTTATATGGCTATTGTAGCATTAAATTCAATTATTAGCTGAATTAATTTGTTATTGATCAAGGATTTAAAAGAGCAAAACGGGTGTTACTACCCACATACACACAAACACATATCTATATATTATATATATATGTTATTCTAATGAAGCTGGCAATAGATACATTTAATCTTTATGCCATAAGCAAGGACTGCCCATTTGACTCATTGAGCACTATCCAGAGGTCACGTGTAGCTTGAAGATAGGCTATGGACGCGTCACGCTACCCGCACAACCCCAGTTTGGTAAGAAAGTACATGCTGAACAAGAAGCAGAAACTCATTGCTTTGTTCATTCAATTATGAAACATGGAGACCATTTACTGACAGCGAATTGATCAAGGATTGCGTGATTGCAGCAGCAGAAGGAAAAAGCCAATTTATTTAAAAACATCAGCAAACATTGTTTCTCGAAAAGTAGACGGTATTGCAAAAAATTTATTAACTCAATTGTCTGGCAAAATTTGACACTTAGAATGGTTCCTTTTTGACATGGATAAGTCAACACGTTTTAGATATTCTTCAGATGCTACTTTTTATTCGAGGAATAGATAAGAACTGTGAAGCGTAAAAAGACTTTCTTGATTTTCATACCTTTAAGATTACGACTATTAGAAAATATATTAGAAAAGAATTTATAATCAAACTATATTTCTCAGAAAAACAATCTTCAATGGAAAAAAAAAAATAAAGTGTATCACTTCTGATGATAGCAAAAACTTGTGTGGGAAAAATAACGATTCGTATCGTATCCAAGGCTATAGAAAATGATGATGGTTCAAAATTATAAATCGTGAATGTATCATTCATCAACAATCTCTGAGAGGAAAATTCCTGAATAAGTCAGAAGATTTAAAGCCAATCATGTCAGCTATTAATTATATTAGATCAAAAGGTCCCATTATCGTCATTTCCGCTAGTTTATTGAAGAGATCGAAAAAGGACTTAATATCGTTTTACCGTAATAAGCTGACTTAGTTGCGGTAAAGCTCTAACGCAATGTTGCGTAATCGTAATTTTCGTGAATGAAATGAATTATTCTTTAAGGTACGCGAACACCTTTAAAACGCGATTTTCGACCAAAATTTCGATTTTACAATTTTTACATTTTTGAAAAGCTTGTATTTTAAGCTTTTAAATATCTTTACAGTTTGTTTCTATCTGTTTTAGAACTAGAGTTGTGTTAGTTTAAACTTCCCCTAGAGACGAATTTTTGAACCGGAAGTATGATTTTTCGTAACAGGAAATGATAGTTTCAATATGTTTACCTTCATTATTTCCACAATATTGACTGTAAAACTTATTCTAATATAAATAAAAACCATTAAATAATGTTTTTATCACTTAAAAAATTAAAATTATTGATATCACTTAACCTGATAAATAATCTGGCTACAAGTTGTCTGAAAATTTGTTGTTTACATTTGCTGCTGTATGTTTTTATGCAAATCTATACTGTAACTAAATTTTCCTTTGTTTTGTGATTTCTTTCATCATAAAATAATAAAAACATTTGTGTTTGAAGAAAAAGAGACTTTATAAATTTGAAGTGGAATAAAAATATATTGAATGAAAAGTTGTGAATCAAACTGTTTTGTGGATCAAAACATGATAATACCACTATTTCTGTTCTAAATGCTTTGAAACTTCATGTAAAAGTTTTCTTTAAATGTATGAAAGGAATAGAACATGGAAATTATCTTAAATTCATAAATTATTTTTTATTTTAGTTGTTAAACTAAGAATTTTTGTAAATTTTTAAAAAAAGTTTGTGTCGACAAAATTTAAGCATACAAAAATGTATAAAATTAAGATATAAATTTGAAAATAGCATATTACCTACATAATGATATTCCCAACATAAAAATACTTTACAAAGGAAAAAACTATTCATGTTTTATTCATTTATTTATTTTTGATTATCAAGTTTTGCAACAATATCACATTTTTGCAATTTTTATTCATATTTTTAAAGAATAAATTGTATAAAAAATAGTTAAAGTTGATAATTTTATAAAATTCAAAGGTTTTGAATATATTTAATCAAAACACTTGTAAAATGGCAAAATATTTTAAATCCAGGACATTTCATATTAAAAAGTTTTTACCAATAGGAGGAATTTGTAAAAATATTTTTGTCGAGCAAATTTTAACTTCTTCAAAATAGAGCTCAGACAAATTTTAGAGCTTTAAGGAGAAATAAAACCATATTTTTTAATAAATAAGAACATGAACTTGATAATTCAATGGCATTTTAATATATTTACAACATTTTTAAAAGTAATATCTCTAATTAAATGTTGTTTTTAGCTTTTCTCAGAATGAATTTTTATGCTTTTTGTTTTCATGTGAAACACCATAACACAAATAATTTTGATCCAAATGCTACAAAACTTGGTATATATGTTTTTAATAAATGTTTACAGGGAATAGACCTTTGAAATGATTCTAGCTACATAAATAATTTTTATTTTAATTGTTAAACTTGAAATTACATGCAAATTTTGGAAAAAATTTTGTATTGAACACATTTAAACTAGTACAAAATAATAAATAATAAAGATATTATTTTACCAGAGGTCTATTCCCTGTAAAATGTTAGTACAAACAAATACAAACTTAGAAATTTAAAAAATATTGATTTGATTTTGAGTTATCATGTTTTGTAACAGTATCAATTTTTTGGCCATTTTTACCCTTTATTTTACCTTTATAAAAATTTAAAAAATAATAATAAAAAATTTTTATGTGAAATCATTAGTTTTTAGATACATTCAATCCAAAAATGTGAAAAAAGATAAAAATTTCAATAATTTCAAAAAAATTCCTTCGAAGGTATTCGTGTACCTTAAGTTACAAAACAATACGTGGTTATGACTGGATATTAAGCTAAACATGTAAATGACATTATTTTAAAATTACAAAGAGAAACCACTTTCTGCCTGATTTATACACCAGTTTCGGCAAAAACCCAATTGAACAAATTGCTTAAATCCCAACTGAACAAACATTGAACATTTTTTATGTTTCACGCCTTTTAATACATACCAAACCTTTAATCAGCAAATTGAGGCTCCATTTCCGATATATTTTGCAATTGAAACTTAGGATACTTTTAAAAATTCACTTTTCTTTTTTGATTTCAATTCCAAACAAATCGACAGATTTTTCAAAATTATTCTAAAGCTGACATAGAACAGAACTTCAAATGGAAATTATTGATTTGCAGTGTAGAGATACTGAAAAAGTATTTAAATTCATCATTACTCCAAATTTATGAAAGTCCTCCACTCACACGGTTTGATAAGATAAATAAATATGCTCGTGGCTTTTTTTCCGCTTTCGGGACTTCTTATTTAAAAAAAAAATGTATTTACAGATACCAATTAACTGATGAGCAATTGAGATAGCTGCCGATAATTTCCATTAGTTAATTTGACCCACAGTTGCTAACAATTGTTAGTGTAAAGTTACAGCTACATAAATATCATTAGTTATAATTATAAGATTAAATTTTATTATGTTGCTTATCTATGCACCTCACGTATTGAAAATTTTAAGACAAATCGCATATCATTAATTACAATTAAAATGTACAATTCCATCACTTTTAATAGTTTTTGTGTAACTTAATTTTTCTTTGCATAAAACATCTGATTATTATTTTGTATGATTTACTTACATAGTAATTTGGCAATGTAATCAAAATAAATTGTGTCGGGTCGGATTGATGGTACTCGCGGAAGTAGTATGGCGGCTTCTGTTTTATACCATTTTTATTCATATTTTTTACCATGTTTTTTATACCGCTTTTTTTACACCATTTTTTTTTACCATTTGCGTTTTTGGCATGCATGATACTCCGTAAGACTTCTGCACCCTTTTAGCTATTATACACCCAAAATCTCATAAGTAAGCATGTTTTTTTGATGCAGTACCGTTTCTCCCTTCTTCAAGTATCTTCAGTTCAAATTTGAACTCATTGTGAAGAGTGGTTCACTTTTACAGCATTTTGATAGTGGGACTAATCCTGTAGTCCAATGCGTGCATTAAGTGGACATTTTAACTCGTAAGTTTGATGAAAATCAATTCTATAAAACCTCCACCTTTCTGCCAACAAAACAATTGACAAAACTTTGTGTAAGACGAAAATGAACAGTCTTCTTTACGTAAATAAAAAAATATAAATTAAAAATAATGGAAGGGAGCTGGAATTAAACAAAATTAAAGAAAATGCGACGTACATCCTACATTTGAGTGTAGCAATGGATTAAAATAATTAAAGACTCTTTGCAGAATCAAAATTACTTATTAACTGAATCAATATTTCAATCTTTAGCTAAAGTTAAAAAAATCTTTAGAAAATGCCAAAATTTTGTGACGAGTGGCTCTTTTTACAGCATTTTGAAAGTGGTACTTTAATCATGATCACCCTCACATATATCATATATATACACCCACATCAATACATATATATACACACACATATACATACATATACACACACTATATATGTGTGTGTGTATGTGTGTGTGTATATATATGTATTGTATATGCATGTATATAATTTGAATGACATAAAAGTATCCCATTTTCATACAAAAACCGCAATAAAAAAATCTCTAGCACCCATCTATTGTTGTGTATACAGAAAAGCACAAAAAAGAAGGCTACATCTACCCAGCGGTGGATGACGTCTGGATTACTGCAAAACATCTGCCGACTTCGCAAACCGTTGAGAGTTGTTACGTTTGATAGTCACTTCCATGGAAACTTCCGGTCTTTGGAAACAATGGCCTACATATGTTTCCAGACAAAGGGAATGCAGAGTCGTATCGATGTGCCTTTTGTGACACCCTAAATGGAGGGATGAAAGCAGAGAAGGTTTTTTGAAACACGAAGCGAAAACTTTCTCTCGCAGCTTGTTTTTTTTTTTTTTTGTAGGAAATTGCCCTTTTTTTGTCTGGATCGGTATTTTTTTCCAGAAAACTGAAAGAAGGAATGGGTGCGTAGAGACCCACTGAATTCATGTGTTTGGAAAAATAGGCTCCGTTGTTTTGGATTTTGCTGCGGGGTTGTGTTACCGTTCGTTATGATTAACTGTTATGAAATATGTTTCTACTATTTTAGTACTATTCAACCAACGATTTTGTGGAAAATTGGCAATGGTTGAACTGTTTCAAATAGAACGGGATAATAAGAGTGTGTTTTGTCGCTCTATGATCATTTTTTGCATACTTTAGGCTTATTAGACCAGGACATACAATTTAACTTGGATTCGAACCACTCACGAACATTCATGCCACCGCCAGGATTTGAACATAACTAGGGAGATAACTATTTTGGTGCGATTTTTAAAGTAATTAAGTAATTTTAATTTTTTATGATTAAAATTTTATATAATATAACATGAAAAAGAACAATAAAAAATTCTGCATTAATTATCTTACTACCCCCTAAAGAACAAATGATTTTCATTTATAAAATGGTTGTTTACCTAACATACACATTCTATGACTGAGATTTACCTATAGGAATTATCATTGTTTTCTCGAAACTACTCACAAATGAAGGGAAATTAAATTTGAAATTTCCCCAGATATTAATATTTTCGTTGATGCACCATAGGCAACAACAAAGTTTGCTAAAAAGTTCTATTATCAATGACAAATGAATAGCAATGACAGTATCACAAAATGTATTTAAATTACACTCATGTCCATAAATTAAGGATAATGAAGTTTAGGAAAAAGGAAGAGACAGAAGTAAAACAAATTTGACATATTTGTAAAGTCTATTTATTAAAAAAAAAGGTAAAAAGAGCAAAAAAAAGATGCTATATGTTTGACATAATTAATAAAAATTGCGATTTTTACTGCCTGGAGCAAAGTTCAAAAAAGAACCTATTTACAAAAAACAGTATAACATGGTTAGTATGATGGTTAATATGGAGTATGTCTCCCGGACGATGCAATACAGGCCTAGGCATGCTGAGTATCAAATTATCAATCTGATCTTGGGGGAATATTACACCACTCCTCAAGCAATGCCCTCCGAAGTTCCGGTTGACAGGTGGGAGGGGGTTGACGGGGCTACAATTCGTCGGCCAAGCATATCCCACACATGCTCTATTGGATTCAAGTCCGGTGAGTATGCTGGCCAATGCATACAGGTGATATCCTCCAATTGAAGGCATTCATCTACAATGTTTGCACGGTGAGGACGGGGCGTTGTCATCCATAAACAGAAATTCAGCACCCAGGGCTCCCTGAAACAAACGTACATGTTGTTCCAGAATGACATCACGATAGATGTGGCCTGTCATCGTTACACTCTGAACATGCAGGGCAGTTCTGGAACCAAGAATAATTCCTCCCCAAACGAGCCATTCTGCACCACCGTAACGGTGTCGTTCAATGGTGTTCTCTTGGTGGTAACGGGTACCTGGCACTCTCCATATGAAAGTCCGGCGAGAATCAGACTGCAAACTAAACCTGGACTCGTCAGAAAACATTACACCAGACCACTGTTGCGGTGTCCACAATGCATGCTCTCTACTCCAGGTTAATCGCAGGCAACAGTGAATTGCGGTAAGTTGAACACATCTGACAGGCCTACGAGCATATAGACCAATGTCTGCCTTGAAACTGTCGTACCGGTAGCTGAAGAGAGCTGACGAGACAGGTCTGATGCTGTGCTCCGTCTGCTTCTTTTGGCAGTAACTGCTAAATACGGGTTCTCATTCGGTGTTGTAACTCGGGGGCGACCTGTGCTGTAACATCTACTCACATTACCATCATCTTGGAATCGTTGCCAAAAGCCTGGAGATGACACTCTGGGCGATTCCAAGTTCCTCGGATACTTCCAGTTGGGTACGTCCACATTCCAGTCGTCCGATAATTCTACTACGTAAAAATCATCCAAATGCTTCCATTGTGCCGTAACTATGCGGTTATTGCACTGAAAGGCCTTTATAGCGCTTGTGAACAATTTTACTTCTTGCCACCATTCCTTATATACTCTTCTCTTACACTCTCGTCATTGGGACGTACTATCCGCGCCATCTGGTGGTTTCCCTATAATTTGCATATTCTTCTTCAAGATGTGCGTGATAATTCTACAGATGAAATTTTTATTTTAGAGTTCGATTTCTGTGTGATTCTGAATTATCCTTAATTTATGGACATGAGTGTAGTTAAGTTATTAAAGTATATAATCCTTTAAAAAGTAGTTTTATACATAAACCTATACTAAACCTGAAATATGTTTATATATAAACATATGTTAAGAAATATTAATATTTTATTTTTGAAATGAAATGAGCTATTCATTTTTAACATGTACAATAAATATATTTTGGTGTTTTAAAAGGTAGGGAGTCGACATAGAAATCGAGAATTTTCGATGGAACCAGAATCAGGAGTCGGTTTTCAGAGTCTGGAGTCCTACTCCCGACTCTTTTTGTTCCTTGTTAGTTTTTACTTAATAATTAAGTAAAAACTAAAAGGAACATTATTATAATAATAATGTTCCTTGTTACATTAACAATTATTATAAAATTGAGTTATTACAGCATGAAATAAATTAAAAATCGAACTACAGGCATTCTATGGTAATTAATAGGAAAATCAATTATTTGTTTTTATGTGCGTTATAATTATAGAAAAATGTAAAATAATAGTAATTTGTTTTTATATGATTTTTTTTTAATATATAAATTTATGCATATATTTTTTATGTTTACTTTAAAAAAATAATGTTTAGGATAACTGTAAAAAATTTATTTCCTTTCAGTAAATAATTAGCTTACATTATTTGTTCATTTTCAATAAATTTTTAAATTAAAGAAATGTGCTAAAAGTTTTGTATTCAAATAAATCTGAACTCATGGAATAATGTGAACTGTCTTCTTTCTTCGTTATTTGCTGTCATGATCTTCTTCTGAATATACTATTTATGGATTTTTGTTTTTTATTTAGTTTCAAATTAGAATGAGCGTATTCTACATCGGTTTCAATGTTTCTTGTAATTGATAATAATTTATAAAAATAATTTTTATTTTCTCAGGATTCTAGGACTTAATGTTAAAATGAATTATTAAAGTCGTATTGTTCAATTGTATTCTTCAGTAATACAAATAGTAGCAAACTAAATGTTGATAGACTTTTCTCAACTCTGTGGCTTATAAAACTATCTTGATCAACCATGAAAGAATATCTTATAGAATCTATTCTATTATTAAGGTTTGTAACCGTGGTTCCACCTACGCATGTTTCCTCCTATACACTGCTCCCTTTGCTGCGTACAGAAGAAATCATTAGTAGGCATCGAGACTCTCACCAGAGAGCACGTACGTCAAAATAGGCGCTGCCGTTAGTTACAAGCTCTCATCTCGAGATCTAGAAGTGGAATCCTTCCAATAATATTTAATTGTATATCTTTAAATGATTGTTGTGCATTAATTATTTTAAGAGTGTCGTATTTGCATGCTTGTAAATAAACCTGTTTTGTTCTTCAACCCGACCACGCCCAGATCCAGCTGCACAAATAAACGACTCACACAGGGTTGATTTACAAATATGGCATTTTGTGCTTAAAATGTACAATTTCCTTCCTATTGCATTGAGCTATTCTGTAATTCTTTGGTACCTGTTAATTTGGTATTGTTATTTTTATAGGATACATATTTTTGAAATAAAATTTTCAAGATAATATTGTCTTTTAAGTGAGTGTAAAACCACGTGGTTTTTTTATAAAATTCTTTTTTAAAAAATAATTAACATTTTTGAATTTATAATATTTAATATTTTCATTTTATTGTAAAAGACTAAACATTAAAATTTAAAATAAATTATTAGTGAGATTAATCTCCAACTTCAATATTTAAACAAAACAGCTTAAGAATATATGTATTTGTAAAAATGGTTTACTTAAATGAAACCCTTCAGCAAACATTAAAAAAAACTTCATTTTGAAGTTAAAATTGTAACCAATTTTAAAATAATCTTCCATGCATGTAGGCTTTACATAGTAGCGAGAATTCATAAACTACAGGGAAGATATCTTTGAATTAAACTAAATGTTCTTTAGATTTTTTTAGTTAATACTCCTTATTCAAAGAGTAATTGGATCTTGGAAAATCGTTTCTTTTAATTGAGTACTAAAAATTTCCATCAACTCTTAAACTTTAAGTTGGTTAGGTAAATATTTTGACCTCGTCTTTAAAATGTTTACCGTCGTTTCTTTTTTTTTTTTTTTAATTTTAATTTTTCTGTTCGGTCTTTTTTTTTCTGTTTCTATTCACGTTAATTGAGAAAATTTCCTCTCCAATTCTCGCTTAATTTAACTAGAGAAGTACATATTTCCAAAATTGACACTTTTTTTTTGTCAAACATAACGGTGAATAAACAGATATTCATTTTTTTTCTGAATTTAAAACATAATATCGTATTGAATGGAAAGTAGTGCTGGGTTTAAATAAATTGAAAGGAAAAAAAAAATATTTATTGTTGTACATATTTAATCGGTAATGTATTCACCATATTTTTCTACGGCATTTTAATCATCTTTCAGGTAACTTTTTGTCTCCATCTTGAAGACCTTCTCTTTGTTTTTGCAGTAAAATGTTCCTTCAGATAATTTTCAATCTACTGTTCATTACTGAAATATTTCTTGCCAAGTAAATGATGCACAGTCCTAAACCGATGACAAAATGGTGAGAATACTACAGTGTCCAAAAGTAGGACCAGTTATTTTACTTTAAAATATTCATTGGTGCTTTATTTACGCTGATTTTGTGAGATGCTATAAATGATTCCAGCAATTTTTGAAAATGTCTGAATTAATTGAGCAAGAACTTGTGTTAAATTTTGCTTGCAGGAAACGTATAGAATGTTGCAGAAGGCATTCGGTGAGCATTCCTATTATCGGAAAGAAATGTTTACAAGTGGTATAAACAGTTCAAAGAAGGCAGAGAATGCGTTGAAGACGAAGAGCCCTCTGGTCGACCATCTACCTCAACCGACGAAGTTGACGTCCAAAAAATTAACGCTTCTGTGCTTTCAAACCGTCTATTTATCATTAGAGACCTTGCTGATGATGTTGGAATTTCAAAAGGATCCATTTGGGCCTCAAACGCATCAAATCTCGATTGGTACCGAAAGCCCTGATTGCGCCAGCTCACACTGCATTGATTCTTTATGAGGTTTTCGCTAAAATGCGACCCATATCCTTCCACAACCACCGTAATTCACCTGATTTAGCACTGTGCTACTTTTGGCTATTCCCTAAACTCAAAAGACTACTCCGCGGACATGATATGAATGAAAGAGATAAAATTTCAAATAAAAAGTATAATTTATTTTTTCTCAGAATTAATTACTCATTGCTTACGAAGCGGATAAAAAGTTACAGATTTAACTCCAACCATGCTCCTACAACATCTTGACTAACTTTCGTAGACGTTCTGTTTTCGTCTCGAGATGCAAAACTCAGACATTAATCCTTCTTACTATTTTTCATTCCTTATTTCACTCCCCAAAACTATTTTAATTACGGTTTTTACTAGTAGTGTCTTCTCTCAGACGATGATGGAAATTTTGAAACACTCTAAAGTATGTAATGAATCAGCGAAAAAGAAAAGGCGTTTTTTTCCTCTTTGAAATTCTATTTTATTTTTTCCGTTTGCTCTCTGATGTGAACCTTGTACTGAGCTTACGTCTTAGATGAAGTAATCTAGTTGATGGCGAGCTCCGTTTGGGCAAAAAAAAAAAATTATAATGCTACACTCTGCTTTTAATTTGATAATTGCTTTCTTCATTTTCAAAAGATGGAGCATATTTATTTTGTACTCTAAACACTGTCATTCCATTGTCGAATGATGTTTTTTTCGATTACATTAGTTCTTGCTAAATCATCTGGTAAATAATAATCAAATCAGGCATAATTTTATTAGCAACATTAGGATATTGAAAACAAACCTCTTCACAAGATATAGAGGTATCAAATTTAAACATCTGATATATAAATTTGAAAATCTGTTTTGTCTGTCCTTTATATAAATTGACAGTTCAATCTGGGTTTTCAAATTTGGCACTTACATTGGTCAATCCTGTGTCAGACCTTAGGCTACACTAAAACTTGGAGATTCTCTAAATTTTGACCTTTGAATTCCTTATATTTGAATGTAATTTGAATATGTTTTAAAAGCAGTAGTGTAGATCCTAACGAGAAATAGTAACGTTATTTGTTGTTACTAATGTTGGTTGTGTAGATTCTAACGTTAAGTACTAACGTTAGGTGGTAGTTAATGACGTTAGTTGAAGTGTAAAATCTAACGTTAAGAAGCTAAAGTAAGCGTTGGTGCAGTTGATAGTATACTAACGTTAGTTGTGTAGATCCTAACTTTAGTAGTAACGTTAATTTGCAGTACTAACGTTAGACATTGTTGTAGATGATAACGTTAAGAAGTACTAACGTAAAGTAGTAACATTAAGTGGTAGGTACTAACGTTAGTTGTATAGATCTAACGTTAAAGATTATAATGCTAGTTGGTAGTTACTAAAGTTGCGGTTTGTATAAGAATCCACTCAAAGGTTTTTAATTTTAACCCACCTAGAAGACCAAGTAGGAAATTTACAAAGCTGGGCCCCGATACTACCATTATTTCAATTAATGTTTTTACAATGTTTTTAGGGTCATTA